>VZRU01020572.1:390391-435924 GCA_013398155.1 Pedionomus torquatus | reverse complement strand
TCCATCCCTCTAATCATCTTCCTGGCCCTCTACTGGATCAGTTCCAACAGTTCTATGTCCTTTCTCTCTTGAGGACTCCAGAGCTTGACACAGCACTCCAGGTGGGGTCTCACGAGCGCAAGTAGAGGGGGAGAATCACCTCCCATGACCTGCTGGTCACGCTCCTTTTGATGCATCCCAGGATATGGTTAGCTTTCTCTGACAAACATCTCCACAACCATTTTGCAAGGGCCAGGGCCCTGCCTCAGCTTCCCTGGCAGCCCGGTGATATTGACCCGGGTCGAACTGCAAGCAGGGCCCCCAGGGTTGGGTGAGCCCTTGGTCTTTCTGTCCCCGCAGAGTGGAAGCCGTCACCCAGAGCCTGTGGTGGCAGAAGTAAGCTGCAATCCATGTGGACGTCTCAGAAACCAAGAAACAAGGGAAAAATAAAGAGAACCACCCATGAAGTAACTCGTTACCTGGGGTCTGCCTCGTTAGCTCATGGTGTTTGGGCCAGGCTGTGAGCAGCAGTGACACCGAGCACAAACTTCCTCGTGGCAGGGTGGAGAAGGTAAATGTGAGGAGGTCGGCAAACCAAGAGAGGAGAAAGGACAAGGAAGAGAATGGGGTAGGGAAAACGAAGAGGAGTGCAATTAGCTGCAAACCAGGGTGCTGACAAAGGAAAGTTGGGAATCTGGTGGGAAGTGGGAGAGGGATTGATGAGCAAAACAAAGTTTAACAGGCAAAGACAATGAAAGAAAGGGTGACTTCAAGTCACTGTGAGCAATCCCACTGGGTTTCCCGCTGAGTCTCTGGTAGTTTTAATCAGGACAGAAAGGATGGAAGAGAAAGGATACAAGAAGGGTACTATGCTGAGGCTAGATAATGCCCTACAGAGGAACTGTATTATGAAAAGAGAGGAATGCCTTTCCCTCTTTAAATAAAAACAAATTAGTGAGTGCCACACAAATAAGCTGAGATGATGACAGTTTGCAGGAATGGCTACATTTATCAAATGTTCGTGATCATTTCCATCACAAAACAGTTGGAATCTGAAGAACTTTTAAGAAGATTTGTAATGCACATTGTCATACAAAACTGTCTTCTTGTCACTGAAAAAAAAACCCAAATCCTGAATAAAGATTTAAAGGGGCAAATCAGTATTGGCGGGGAGCAAATATCACAAATTTCAGGTGAAGAAATAACTGTTTGTGTGAGGATCTATAGTCTGTACCTTCAGATATTTTAATATTGTAAAGACTCCTTCAAGACAGTGTTAAGTCATGTATTTCCTCCATGTCTAACAACCTGTTTTCAAAAAAGCTTAATTATCTGGAAAAAATACGTAAGTAATGTAAGCAAAACTCTTGAGAAAATAGGTTCGAAGCAATAATCCTTTTCTCAGGATTATTTGATCAAAAATATCTCTGAAGATTCGTGATTGTCAGTTCAACACAATTTAAGTCTGATGGCAATAAATGTTTTCCTTAAACATGCAATTACAAAAAGATCTCAGTTGCTTTCTTTTTAATAATGTTCGAAACGCTTATGGCCTTGGAGAAAAGCTTGAAAACATGACCCAGAAAAAGCTCCAGAAAGCAAAGGAAAAGACATTAACATATTTTTTTTTAAAAAAAAAACCTCATGATTTTTTGGCGTCTGACTCATTATTTTGCATGTTCGGGATTAGACATTTTGAAAGTTAAAAAATCCCAAAAAAAGACTTTCTTTTGCAAGAAATGTACTTGACGCTTGACAGATATATCACTGCTGCAAATGGCTGATATGTGGACCATAATTTGACAAAATGAACAGGAGACAGATTGCAAGCTCTGTATTGAAAAGCTGCTGTTGAGAAACTTGTTATTCATGGACCGTGGATTAGCTTTCAGCCTGTTGTGAAGAAAGAGAGAGACACTGATTCTAGAAGAGCTGATCTAGGCCACCGGCGTATGCAGGTGTACGGAGGTGCAGCGATGGTCGTACAGAGCTGGAGGTGTCAATACCAGAATGACTAGAACATCCAGTGATAAAACCCAGAGATGTGACTGTATATTTACATGAAATATGACTGACTGTACCCTTAGGGAAGGCTTCAAGTTCCTAGGGATCTGTACAGGTTTACAACTATGCCATTTGCTTTTCACAGCACTTCAAGTTATTTTCAGTACTTAATGATGCAGGCCCTGAGAGGTTATAAAATTTTTGCTGCTACTTACAGAGATGATTTAATCATCAAGATGGTAAAAAACACCTGAGATTTATGGCAGTTACCTGCAGAGTTTATAAAAATTAAAAAGCTATATATATTAATCCATTAAATGTTCTTTTGTTTTGTAGTGGGTGTTTTCTCTGGGATTTTCAGGATGATGCATTTGTGGAGGCTGGAAGTGCAAATGTTAATGCTGTTACAGGTTTTGACTCCATGGACTGAGAAAACAAGGCCCTTTCCAGTATAATTCACTGGTATATCAAACCTGGCTACTTTAGCACATGCAAGTGTATTTTCTAGAAAAAAAGGAAAAAAAAAAAAGTGGCAACAGACTGAAGAGTATGAATCAATGTTTAGAAGCTTAAAAGGAAGGAACAGTTGTTCAGAAGGGCACTGAGTTTTTAAAGCCATTCAACGTTCAAGTAAATGTCTCCAAAATAGTCTTGAAAGAGGTTCCTTTACCAGCATATGAGAAAAGTGTCATTGCTTTTCTCATATAATAGGAACGAATGCCTTGAGAAACATGATCCATATCTGCTGATAACAAAAAAGTTGTTATTCTTTTAAATGCTGTGTGCTGGAGAGAGGCTACTCTATTGCCCATGCGATGGAGAACTTGCACTGCATTCCTTGCCAAGCAGCGTTGTGGATGCAAGAAGTTTACACAGCAGACTGGAGACCTAAAGAGGGCATTGGACAGACAAACCATAAATGGATCAGGAACTCTTTTGAGCTGAAAACAGCTGGAGGTAGCGACATGGGGCTGGGGAATAGGGGGAGGTATCGTACACTCTTTTCCTTTGTTTGGGCTGTCACACCAAGAGCCGTCGTTGGAAGCAGAGTATTGGCAGAGCAGACCCTCGATCTGAACCAGCCCAGCTATTCGCATGTTCTCATGGAGGCTTTGCAATTGTCAGACAGTCAGAATGAAAAGAAACAACATTGTCAGACAGTCAGAATGAAAAGAAACAAGTAAGTATGTCCAAGATGACAGATCATTTTCTTGTCTGCCCTAATGTCTCGCCCAGCTGCTCCATCTAGTGTATTGTGGGTCATCCGTAGGCATAAAACATGTTCTCAGCCAAAGAATGGTAAAATTATCTTAGTTTAAATAAAAATCTGGGCCAACATCTGTTTCTTTTAATTTCATGTGTCTTTACCCAGTTTTATTTGGGATCTCCAAAGATCTCTGATCATCTATTACAAAGAGTAAGATTTCTTGATTTTCCTAGGAAGAAGGAAATGTGAAACTGTGATGATGACTTCTTATGCATAGCTACCACAAGACCCTTTTCATGAGGCTGACTCTTCTTTAGAGAAATGTTTTCTCCTAGATATCTAAGAACAGCTGGATTGGAAAATCATTTTGCCTCTTGCTTTTTATGCAGTACTTTAGGAGCCAGAAGGGCCAGCTAAGCTAAAAGGGGGGCCATGATATATTGCTGAGAAAAACCTTCCTGCTAAAATTCTTGCTTTACTTACTGACACACAGGACTGTTTACCTTTCAGAACAAAGCTCATTGCTCATCAATTTCTAGAGAGTGGTTAATTAAATAATAATAGGATGAAGGGGCTATCCCTTTTGTGTGGATGTCCTGTTTCATGTCCTTAAACTGGGTATGACACTTGGATCTGGGAAGATGCAAAAGATAATGATATTAAGATTACAGAATATTTAAAACAAAGTAATTAATCTGGCCTTTTCATCAGAAGGAACTCAAATCCTTTAAGAAATTGATTCCTTTTAAGTGGTGTTGACATTCTGGGTGTGCACTCATAAGTGAGCATAAATCAGTGTATTTAAGCAGGAATATTTGCAATATGGTATCGAAGCTTAATAGCGGTGATATACGTTTCAGAGTATTTAAACAGTTTGTAATGCTACTTAATAGTGTGTCAAATCAAGTGTTGTCAAACATGTAATGAAACAGGCAGCTATTTTATTATTTTAGCCACTGCTCCTGTCTTGTTTAATTCGTTTGTGGTGAAAATGACCAGCCCCAAATTATCACACTTGCATGGAAATAAATTGTTCTCATGTCTGTAAGGAACTAAAGATCACTGCTAAATAGTTAAGAAAAGCCCCCTGACTTCCCTTTGTTATCGAAAAGAGAAAGAGAAAAAAGAGAAAACCTGAGTATTGCCATATCTTCTTATTCCAAAGAAATGACACGCAGCCAGTTTAACAGAGAGCAGAGGAATAAACACAGGGGCTGCACCTGAGCGGTGTTTTGCATCTCACAAAAGGTTCCTACACCCTCATCTGCCATTGTCCACAGTAAGGAATTAAGCACACAGCACCTCACAGAATCAAGATCTTAAATAACCATGAGAGAAATATAAAAATGTAAAATTCACCTTGCATATTTGCAGCTTCGATCCATTCCCATATGCTTCAAAGACAGTGCCAGCTGGTTCAGTTGAAGTTACCAAATTTAATGTGGCCTTGCAGCCATACAAAAGGCAGGCCAGTCTCAAAAGAAAACATTTCCCTGGGCCTTAGAATCAAATTATTTCTCATGGTCAGAGAAACAAAGGGAAACACAAAGTTCCTTTTTTCCTCTTCCTGTATTTCCTATCTTATCAAGTGATTTTATGTGAGATACTCTGTCCACATGGTATGCAGGAAGGCTCAAAAATACATCACAGTATGGTGTATGCTAGTGCTCAATTGCAAGATCTACCCAAGTGCTAAGGTTGCCAATTTTCCACTCTTCCACTTATCTTGTTAAATCAATCATGAAACATCTAGAAGTATAAGGGATCAGGAATTTTTGGTTTCATGTCATTTAAAAGTGAGCATCCATAAAAGTTACATAAGTGTTATCTGGGGATTGCATCATATACAGATGTCTTGAGGACAAATCTGTACAAATGTTTGATACTGTTAAAAATACCCATCTATATTTGCAGATATTTTGCAAATGTACATATTATCAGCTGAATAGTCAGGAAAAAGGACAGACAGAACAGAGGACTGGTCACAAGCAGAGACAGATGACAACATGAGGACTAGTCTCTATCACCAGTTTTTCCATAGCATTGAAAAGGGAGTTCTCGTTTGCCAAGACAGATGCAAAGCAGATGATTAATCAGTTTTCAGTTCAGAACAATGATGTCATAATTCCCCTTTTTTGATAGAACTCCCAAATAGAGCTGAATATCCCTGCATGAGCTCTCCTGGCATGAGAAGATCTTTACAGGCTTACTTAAAACCTCCTTTTTTTTCTATGCCTTGCTGTCTCATCTGGCTCAGATGTCTTTTACTAGAGAACAGTTTTCATTGTCCTTTATATTCACAGGATCTCTGTGAAGCAATACCTTGAATGTTTCTTAAAGCTCCAAGCATGGCAAATCTTTCAACAGGAGGCTCCCACCCCATTATGTAAAAAAGTAATCTGTGTACCTTCTTTTATGTGCTTTTAATTAGCACTTCAAGCCCAGAATTATAGATGCTAATAGAGAGAGAGATCCACATTCTGCTCTCGCTGAGTACATACAAATATAGCAGAGAATTCACAGAGTAAAAATTTATTTTTAGGGCTAGAAGATGTTACAGTTTCTTTATTATTTTATTTTATTTTATTTTATTTTATTTTATTTTATTTTATTTTATTTTATTTTATTTTATTTTATTTTATTAGTTTAGTTTAGTTTAGTTTCAACTAGGGAAAGCAAAAAGCAAAATGGCTTGTTTGAATTTAATCTACTTCCCTAGGGACTTATGGTTACCATCAGAGAAGTACCACACAAGGGGGCACAGTTGGCATTTGAAGTGCAGAAGGTCAGGACCGAGGCATAGCAGAACTATGTTGGGAGTTTCCATTAGGGCTTCTTGTTGTGGCAATTAAATCCAGTCCCACTCTCACCTGATAGGCTGATACAAATACATCATCCACATGTCATCTGCCATCAGTTTTTAAGGGGTGTGATAAATTGTCAGACTGCTGGCCTGAGAACAAAATTTCCCTCCTTGCTGAGATTTCAGCATTTTCCTGCTGGATCTCCAGGAATTGCAGACCACCTTTCTTCTAACTACATGGTTCTTTTCTCAATGGAGCTGTCACCCTCATATCTAATAAAACCTCTCTGTCATCCTTTTCTGGGCTTTCTAGTTTGACAGTTTCATGTCATAGCTTTGTTCCACAATGAAAATAAAAAATCTTTAGGTGTTAGAGAAGTCCTTGGAAAACTGTAAGTGATAGAGTCAGCATTTACAGAACATATCACAACAGGTCTGACTGACCTTGGCAGCAATCGGAGATCACCATTTCTCATGGATGAGCTATTCCTGACTGTCTGGCTTTTATGCTGTATAAAGCAGAAATACCTTTTCTGGATCAAGGCTGCTATTTTCTGCTTCCTGTCTTCTTTAACAGAGTTTGTCTGTTAGAGGAATGTGTTTAATAATACCTAGTGAGGGAATATCTTAATTTTTATCATTTCCTGAAATCCTGTGTCGTGTTCTGTGAGATCTTAAGGTAGAAGTACATCGTTGATATTTTAAAGTCTTACACTATTTTGCTGAGGATTATTTGCCTGAAGATTTTGTATGCTTTACTTCTTACCACAGTCAGACGGCAAAAATTGACGATCGTGGATATCCTCCAAACCATCTGCCTTTACTATGGCAATGGGAGTGCAATCAACACTGTTTTCTTATTGGAATGGCCCTTGTTCTGTTTTTTCTTTCACAGTTTACAGGAGTACCAGTTGAAGGGAATGAATAGTCGGTATTGATTGTCCATCTTTAAAAAGAGGCGCTTCAGCAGCACGTGTGAGTACAGCAGAGTTGAACATCCACGTTAATCAGATGCCGTGAAGCGTGTGGAGGGAAAGCCCCAAGGCACATTTGAAATGATCAAGTTTCTATATGGTGAATGCGTATAGATTCATAAAAGCTGCTCCGAGACAGGTGTCTTACTGCATAACACACTGGCAATAATTAAGTGAAAACAAAGAATAGCTAGAAATGGAAGAGAAGGAGACTTGTTGACAGGGTTGTAGAACGTAGAGAAAAAAATAATACCCATCCTCCTGAGACACCCTTCCCCTTCCCCACAGTGGAATTTCCCTGCTTGGAAGTTATCTTGAGGAGACACAATTTGCAATTTGCCCAAGAGGTCAGCAGGCCCAGACTACCGTACCACAGGGTTGGAGGGGGGTTCAAAGCTGAGAGTCCCCCAGAAGAATGATGTGCAAGTGATTTTCTTTTGAATAAAGTGTGACCTCCACTGGTCGCTGTTGTATTCAGGAAAAGGGGGCAGAGTCCATCATGGATGAAGGTCTCATGCCATTCTGTGGGACCAAAGCTTAGCTGAGTGTCAACTCCAAGGTTACTTTTTAGTTCATTGGAGAAATCTATAATGAGTATTTACATATATATTAGTAGAACTGGAACTGGGTGGGGAGAGCTAAAGGACATGTTTACACTTGCTAACAGTTGTGCACATCCTACATCTGCCTGTCTGTCTGTCATTGACATGGGATTTGCCAGTTATGTGTTAAAAATAAATAAAAATAGCCAGTTGCTGAGACTAACAATTAGGTGCCTTTGGTTTATTTTTCTATAAGCATAAAAAAATGGAATGAAATGAAAAATCCAAACTGTCCAGGGCAGAATTTAACCTCCGCCCGCAGAGATGATGCAAACGGAAAGAACCTTAAAGTAGAAAGTACCTTTAAGAGGTTTAAGGAATCTGAGCATAAGTCATTTGTGCTACAATGCCTAGCCACGCTGAGGAGAGTAAAGGGTAGGGAGACACAATATTTCTGAATTTCCATGTCTTTGTGGGTTTAAGTCAGACCCTTAACCTTATTTGAATATAGTATTTTTGTAGTTTAATATATTTCATACAGAATGTATAAAGAAGATTTAATAACTGTCTCTTAGCTGTGGTTTATCTCTACCTCAGAGAAAGCCAAAATGAGTTTCTAGTGAAATGGCTGAAAGAGCATACACGGTAAGTCTTCTATCAAATTATTTCCAGTCTTGCTGATTTGTAAAAGATCTTTCAGAAAGATTCTGTCTTTCCATGTAGAATGTTAAAGTTTGATTCTGTGCCCAAAATTTATAAAAGGAACTACAAATAACCAGTGAAAGTCTAGTTTGCCATCTTCTGCTTTTTAAAATGCCTGAGACTGCTTGCCATCACGTGGAATTTGCACTTAGTGTTTAACCCAAGTTCTTCCCTCACAAAAAAAAAATGATATTCTGGTGTATTACATATTTCTGACTGAAATAGAAATTAAATATCTTGGAAGAAACTAATCAAATCCCCAGGCTTCTGTGCCTTTTTGTTTTTCTCTTTCAGATGTGCGTCACAGATAGAGAACTAACTTTGTGAACACACTCTTAGGGTAATAAGGACGCAAAATGAACAATACTTATGTAATTAGTCAGCAGACACAAGTGTTCCAGGATAAGATCTTCTGAAGTATCACAGCAGAAATATGAATCTAATACTTAATGGTACTGTTGTCAACTGTTAAAAAATGGAAATATTTCTGCAGCATTTCACATTGTCTAGATAGCTTTGCATCAGACTGAGGTGTGCCTGGGGCATGGGATCGCAAAAGGGCAGTTAATCTGTTTTACTCCCACCCCAGAAGTAGCCCAAAGCAACAAAATCAGGTTGGGCCTGTAGCCATGCATTTGTGCTGCTTCCCCAGCTTTTTGCCTGTATATACATAGATCCATATATATATACACACACGGTCTAAAGGCATCTCTTAGCTTTGACAGTGAGACCCCACCTGGAGTACTGTGTCCAGCTCTGGAGTTCCTCAGCAAAGGAAGGATGTGGACCTGTAGGAACTGGTCCAGCAGAGGCCCACAAAGGTGATCAGAGGGATGGAGCACCTCTCTTATGAAAACATGCTGAGAGAGTTGGAGTTGTTCAGCTTAGAGAAGACTCCAGCAAGACCTTATACCAGCTTTGCAGCACCTAAAGGGAGTTACAGGGGAGATGGGGAGGGGCTCTTTATCAGAGAGTGGAGCCATAGGATGAGGGGTAATGGTTTTGAAGTGAAAGAGGGGAGATTTAGATATCAGAAAGAAATTCTTTCCTGTGAGGGTGGCAAGGCACTGGAACAGGTTGCCCAGAGAAGTTGTTGATGCCCCATCTCTGGAGGTGTTCAAGGCCAGGCTGGATGGGGCTTGGAGCAACCTCGTCTGGTGGGAGGTGTCCCTGCCCATGGCAGGGGGGTTGGAACTAGATGATGTTTAAGGTTCCTTCCAACTGAAACCATTCTGTGATCTATGATTCTATGACAGTGCTGCAAAGGTTATTCAGATTTTAAGAGAACAGTTAAGCACAGTAAACTTAGTTGAGTGGCCATTGCAAGGTATGAACTACCGGTGTTAATTGCAATCAGTCACATGCTATTGCTTTCTCACTGTTGCTGAAAGTTGGGCTTTAGGGCATCTGTAACACTGTGTATCTTCCAGCGGTTTCTCCATGCACACCCAAAAAACCCAGACAAATTCTCCCTTCACATAATGGAAGGAAATCTGTAGAAATGCACGTTATCACACACGAATTAAAGGATAAACTCCCATAATTATCAGCACTGCTTAGAAGTCATGAGTAATTCTGGGCACAGCAGCCAGGTGTAGGGTATTATTGCTAGTTCTGCTTTGGAAACATACTCAAATATGCCTCTGTGCCATCTGGTGTTTCTGATTCAGGAGAATCTCTGTATTTGTTTGTGTTCCTTGAACACTCAAAATCAAGTGCCTAGGTCTGCTTTTTTTTCTTTTGTACAGTTGGTTTCATTGGGGAGTTTTTGTTCCTAGCATAACAAAGGCGTGGTTTTGCAGTCAGCTTCAGCAAATTTAAATCTCTGAATGCTGCTGCTGAAAATGGTGGCACTGCTCTCCCTTCCTCCCTCTTCCAGCTGCATCTTTCCACTGCCTCCCCAGGGAGGATGAGGATGCTCATGGCTTCACGGTCAGCTGTGTCAAGGGCTCTCTGAAAATCAGTGCGTGGCTCAGATCTCAGGTGGATCATTTGGGTAGTTTTCTTTTTTTTGTGTTCCAGCTGCCTATGTGGCAGCCTGAGAACTAGTGGTGAAAGAGGAGAATATTTACTTGCCTATGAGGCAAGGAGGGAGGAGAGGGGAGGGTGGAGAGAGTGGGCCTGCCTCTTGGCACACTCTATCCTTAGGTCAGCTTAAACCAACAATGAAACTGCNTCAGATCTCAGGTGGATCATTTGGGTAGTTTTCTTTTTTTTGTGTTCCAGCTGCCTATGTGGCAGCCTGAGAACTAGTGGTGAAAGAGGAGAATATTTACTTGCCTCTGAGGCAAGGAGGGTGGAGAGAGTGGGCCTGCCTCTTGGCATACTCTATCCTTAGGTCAGCTTAAACCAACAATGAAACTGCACCTAGAAGTCCTCTTGCTAAACTCAGAGGTGGAACGTGCTTCTGGTATTAAGGAAGACCAAACACTGGAAAATTCCAATGCTTTTTTTTCTCTTTTATTTATTTATTATTATTTTTTTAAAGACTTACTTTACTTTCTGCATAGTGTAATACCCTGAGGATTTGAAGCAGGGCCATTGTACAGGAAAAATAAATAGGAGTGGATACCTAGTGGAAACAATGGTAAGAGCTAGAAAGCTCGCATAGATCTAGTCACTGGTCACTAGCATTCCCTAAAACATTATTAGTTGGAAGAATGTTGAAAACACTCTTAAACAGACCAAAAAATGTCAAAAAAATTTTGTGCAGTTTCTAAGCTTTGAGTGGGATGAAAACTCATAGAAAAAAATTGTTACTTCCCCTTTTTAAAAACAAAATGATCCCATTCCTCTTCCTGTGATTCCTACCTACCCAGGAGAGCCTGTGAAACCTGTGGTACTGGAGATGAAGTGATTCCTCTGAGTTATATCGGTGTGTGAGTTGGGAAGGGAGCAGGGGGACTGTGAGGGGAAGGGAGGGGGAATGGAGGAAACAGATGGATCCTAGATTATGCTGCAGCTGAGATTGAAATAAAATTTCACCTTAAAATGGGGTGGCTGCTGCTTCTATGAAACTCTTGGGGATAATTCATCTGCCATTTGATAAATTGGCAGGGTTTCTTTCCAGGTTCTCTCCTCTATTCTCCTCCATGCTTTGTGTGTGTATACATGTGTGTGAGGTATGTGTATGTAATTTTCAAAATGCCTGGCCCCTTTTTTCTCCTTGGCTAACTTCTGAAATAGAGCTGTCAGGATGATTCCAGCGTTTGGAGCCATATTCTTTCTGACAGAATATAACTCTTCTCCACAGTTTTCCTTTTTTACGGCCTGAAGTCAATGGTAATACTCAATGCAACCTAAGGTCAGGTTCTTGAATTTTAACACGATTTCCCATGAGGACTAGAAGGACAAAAAATCCTTTAAGAAAGGGTACAAAAAGTGGAACAGCAATGTAAGGAGTAAAGACATGTTATGTGGCTTTAAAAAAGCATCTTGAAGAGGTTTCAGATCTGGGGAGGGATGATCTTCATTTAATCTGTCCAAGAATTTAACACCAGTCACTGTGTTGTCAGTCATTTGTACAAAAAGGTTGAACTCTCACAGCAACTGGCCATGCTAGCGATCCTGATTGTCAGTAGGTCAGCTGCAAGAAGGTATATCAAATTAAGGAACTTCTAAAATGTGTTGAAATATAACATATACAGTCATACGAACCTTCATAACATGGAAGGATTTTAAACTATGCCACAACAATGGGCGATACACAATGAAGCCACCGATTCCTGGTTGAGTCCTTTAAAATATAGAAAAAAGGTCAGTTATGAGATGTATACAGATTTGGCTAGTTCTTTATAGCTGATCAGTGTTACTGTTTGATAGCTTGGGAGGCAGAGATTGTAAACACTTTAGTCAACACAGGACTTTGCAATCCTGAAAAGAAATGATGTTCGTTTATTTTCTACAAAGGAAGAGGTTTCGTGTCTGAGCCCACCTCCACAGAGTGGAAATTCACAGGGATCTAGTTTTCATCTAGGCAAAGTTACCCATATAGGAAGTGGAAATTTGAGATCTCTCTAATATCAGGTGACCTTTGAAAAATCTAAATTCTCTTCTTCTACGTATTTCTGATGTCAGGAGTCTTGGGTTTTGCATTGGTGAAATAGGATGAGAATGAAGGTGTTGCTATTTACAAACTCTTTGAAGATGCTGTATATATAGAAATCATAACTTTTATATGGCTCTGGATGTGCTAAAAATGCATTGCATTTCATTGTTGGTAAACTTTATGTTGATGAGTGAAGAATCAGGATATTAAATATAAAGAAGAGTATTTGACTGTGTATGTTCCATTAAGAAAGACAAAATATGCTTTATTCATGTAATATTTTAAGATCTTTCGCTTCCCCAAATGTCAGCTGTCAAGCTTTGCTGCCATCCTTAGTAAAGGCTGCAAAGTGAGATGTTGCCCCATTTTTCTACATTTGGAAGTTCTTAGCTATTCAATCCTATTGTATCAACTTAGCTATTCAATCCTATTGTATCAACTGTTTAAAAAACAGGTTTTAAATGGAAATATAGACTAAGAATTGTGTTTTAATTGTGATGTAGCATTGCAGGGAATAAGATAAACCCCACAGAGTAAAACATGCTAAAGGGGAAAAAAATGAAAGCAGTCTGGCCTGTAGCAAGATGAACTACAAAAAAAATTCAGCTTTCTAAATGATGACCAGTCCAATTATATTTAAGTATTTTATGGAAAATCCACTCTGCAGGATGATATTTACAGTATCAAAAGTGCCCCTAAAGATTTTGCCCCTCCCTCCCTTAATTTTTTCAGTCTTTCCATACCGGTATCAGTTATTTCACATTCTGTTTTCAGTCTGCTTCATCTTCTCTTGCCTTGCCTCTCCCTCCCTCTCCCCCTCCTCCACACCCTTTCTCTCTTTCTCATATCATCTCAGAGCTGTTAGAAAAAATAGTGCCTTTCTGTGTGTGATGTTCTTCAGCTTTAGCAATTTTCCATTTCACTTCTTTCTCGTTATACTTTTTCCATTTAATATTTGGGGAGAGAAATCGTTCTATTTGAAGGTGAGCCAAACACACTGTCACAATGTTTTGGCCCAAGTTAGTGTTTTCAAATATAAAGTTTACTTACAGTTTCCTGTGTTTTCCATTTGACTGTTATTAAAGAAGGAGAAGGCGGGGGGAGGGAAAGGTCTTAACTTTTACCATCAGCAGCAGGTGTATTTTTTACAACTGTCACTGTTACTCATCCCTCATCCAGCGGCTTGGAAGCTCTGCAGGCTTCCTTCCACAGCCTGGCTCTCACTGCAGCACCGCTCCTTTGTGGGAAGACATTGGTCTGGGCCTGAAATGGTGTCATGGGTACGTTTTGGGGGAAGAAGCCGTCTGAATGAGTCCTAAGGAGGGAAGTAAATCAAATTAAGTACTGCAAAAAATTGTTAGGGCAGCCTGAGATTGTGTGGGGAGGTGTGATGGTCTGAGCTGGTTAGGAGGTAGAATGCAAGTCTTCTTTAGCAGAGCCCAGGGCTTTTGAAATCAGAGAATCCTTCATCAACAGAGCACCTTCTTCTAGTAGAAGCTATATTTTCAGAGCAAATGAAGACTAAAGGAAACAGTAAGGACTTTTAATTTCACTAGCGATTTGTGTAGAAAACATCTCTTTGCATTTAATCCATGACTGTTCTCTGTCCTAGCTGGTACTTCCTCGCAGTTTGTATAAAGAGGACAAAAATGATGACACCATTCTTATGATATACAGAGCTGGCAAACACTAAGATACCACAGCATTTAGGCACCATGGTGATAGATGCCTTAGAGATAAATACAAGAGAGACAAACAGAATGAGTCAACGCATTGCCCAATTTGCATAAAAATTTTCATAAAATAACTTGCAGTGTTTGAGAAAGAAAATAAATATTTGGTGTTTAGGTTGCTATGGTGTTGTGGTAGTGAAAAAAACAAAGCTATGAACAAATGGTCTAAGCTACATCATGAGTTTTCTAACCAGACAGTGTCTTCTAGGTAACCAAGTGAATATGAAAAAATGCTTTAATTATGTAGAGGTCAGATGCGATACCAGGTAGTGTGATGTCCCTTTCCTGTCCTCTTAGCATAGAAAGCAGATTTTAACCAATGTTCCCAAGAATCCTCTGAAAAAAAGATTGTCCAGCAAGTGCTGTAAATTCCTGTATTTACTCCCATGAATGAGCCCTACTTTTGTCTTACTGCTTTGGACGTGGTGATAGAAAGAGCAGGCTGTGTTGGCCTCTGAGAGCATTTTCTGCTTTTTTTTTTTCAGGTGGGATGAACAGTTACCCTGTTTTACTCTGCAGCTTTTTTTAGTCAGAGTCAGTTTTTAATAGATTCTTCAACCCAAGGGTGATGAATGCTTTCCCTTGCTTGCTCTTCTAGACTAACATCTGGTTTCAGCAGACCACTTAAACACATGCCTAAGTGCATCCTTAAACATTTTGTTGGGCATATGCCTAAAGGAGGATGGTAGGCACGTTAAAAAGCAGGATATTCTTAAGTGCTTTTTTGAATAGGGGCCTAAATGGGAACGAAAAGAGAATTATGTGCCTTGTTTTAATTGGGTGAATTAATTAGCCAAGTATGTGTTTCAGTTACTGACATTATGTTTTGTAGTTATATAACTTTAGAGATTACAGAAAAATACTGCACGCAAATTCTGTTCAAGATATATCTTTTGATAAGCAGAAGTTCCCCTCAGCATAATTTAGCTGCAAAGGTATTGATAAAAGAAAGACGTGCTTCTTTCCATTCAGCTATGTTTTGCTAGTAAATGAGCTTGCAATGCTGAAAAAATGGTTTTAGGGGGAATAAAGAAAAAAGACAACTTCATGCTTTTTGGAAAGTCCATCAAGGTCTAAGAATTTTGTGCCTTTGCTGCAGTGTAATTATTTTTGAATTGGTACTCCTGACTGAGGAGGCAATAACCTATTTTTTCTGTTAGGCATGAATGAATGAGTGAATTTAAGAATAAAGTACCCCAAACAGAATAAACATGCCCTTTTTGCAGTTTATAAAACGCACGGCTTTGATAGCGCAGCTCAAGGAAGGCACACTGTTTTCTAATGGGTGAATGGCTTGAAAAGTGGAGTTCTGCATCACAGTACGACGAGACTAGTTACTTTATCTCATTTGTAGTCCATTTACTAGGGGCAAGGATGAGAAATTTAAGGTTAACTTAACATATCCATCCCTCTTATGAAACTGCTTGGTGCTCTTGTAAGCTTCCGTAGGAGGCGGGGGAAAACCATGAGTAGAAATGATAGCAAAGTTAGACATCAGAATTTCACTAGGGTTTGTTCCTGGAGGGGTTCAAGGCCAGGCTGGATGGGGCTTTGAGCAACCTGGTCTGGTGGGAGGTGTCCCTGCCCGTGGCAGGGTGGTTGGAACTCCATGATCTTTAAAGTCCCTTCCAACTCTAACCATTCTATAATTCTATGAAATTAGGGCTCGATGGACTTGGCACCTGGAATTATTTTTTCCTCTGCTTAACTTTTACTGAAAACTCTCTCAAGAACTGTATATGTTGTCAATACTTTTGCTTGCAGATAACTTTAAATAAAAGGAAACTATCCCCCAAATGCACACTTATGAAGGCATTTGGAATGCAGTAAGCGTGGTTTCATTATGACTGAGCAATTTCAGCTGTGAACAACTATATAGCAAAAAGTAGAAAAAAAATAAATACATCTTTGGAGGTAAATTAAATTGCAGTACCCAAAGAATTGGGATCTGCCTTTTATAATTTGGACGTGACAAAGCTGAAATAAAAATAAAAGTTCCAACTAGATTCTCCATTGCTTTCAAATGCCTTTGCAAAAATGAAATTGAAATGGTGTATAGGGACTGACACAGCTTATAAATATTTTTCTCTTTGTTGTCAACGTGTACTCATCAAAGCATACTCTATGTAAAGATTTTGTCTAAAATTCAAAAAGCCTTTACAAATGAAATTCAACAGAAACAATGGTCTCTCTAAGTAGAAATTATCTTATCCAGGAATGTCATTTACCTACTGTATATCAGTGTATATGTGCACATCCATGTCTGTGGAGATGTTTTAGGGAAGAGGTAGAGAAAAGACAATCCTGACAATATTGTTTGTAAAGTAGTGCTACCCATTCATTCCCTGAATGATGTTACAGCATCTAAAACACTAATTGGATCGCACGATTGCATGACTCTCCAGAGTCTTGCATCTCAGCAATAAAATCCCTACAGAGTCATTTATCATGTCAAAGGGTAAGTGATATTTTTTGGGGTATTCATCTGGATAGATGAAAAACAAACACTGCAGTTTGGGAATTTATAGATATATAGACATGACCTGTGAATGAGTGATCTGCAAGATTATGCACCAAATGTGCTTCAAATAGCAACATAAAAGGCATTTCAGTATATAAATATTAGATGTCTCTTTTTAAGTTTGAGGTACTCATAGTTCTAGCCAGCCTTCTAACACCTTTGAATGCTTCCATAGTGCAGGATCACAAACAAGCATGGGGTGAGTCCACCAAGGAATAACGAAGTGGATTTTGCAGTTAGGAGGATATTATTGTTTTATTAGCCCATAGCAATCTGTGTTGCAGGCGGGCCAGTCTGTCTTTGCTAATGCTGTAATGGACTCATGTTCAGCAGCCTTCTTGGCTGAAGTCCAGTAAAGATATCTTGAGGGGATCATAATTTTTCTAAATGGTATGATTTTTCCAGTGCGGATTTTGGTCTTGAGTCTGCAAAAATCAACACTTTTGATTGACTTTAAAAATATGAATAGCGGAGACCAATGGGAAAGGCCTTTAATTTCCAAAAGCAGGTCAGACTGGGCTCTACAGATGGACCTCTATGCTTAGTTCTGTAAACAGAGTGAGGGGAAAAGGCATTCCTTTTTTTTTTTTTTTGTTTAGAATACATCCATAAAGAACCTATTTTTAGTCTATAACATCTGGTGCATCTCACCTAATTTCAGGTACCTCAGTGAGGGGCATAAAAGCAGTCAGTTACTCAAAATTCTTCCAGCTGGATAAGGAAAGGGACGGGCAATTCCAAATTGCCCAAACCACCTCTGGTTTTCTTGATTCTTCCCCACTGGTTATAAGGGCAGGCAGAACAAATTAGATTGTCACTTAGGAATGAGGTTAATGTTATTAAAACTCTGGCCTTAAAAACAATCATATTTCCTAAGAGATTTTAGTGCTGAAAGATGTAGAAAAAAGCACCTATTGGAGTTTCCAAAAGACATTTCACTTCCACTGATTTTAATGGGACCATGCAAACACTTTGAAATCTAACGGAGTTCCTGAGTACTTTTGGAAACTAGGTTTGCAAACCTGAGTTTCACTGAAAATAAATAGAATTTAAAATATTAAAAGCTGAGTCATACAAGAAAATCAGAATTCGATGCTTTAGACAGTTCAGTAACTTTCCCAACTTTAACCTTTGCACACTAACTTCCTAGAAGAGTTGGATCTTTAGTTTAATTAGGATGCTTTGGATAACAAAATAAATTTACTTGTGAAAATAACTGAACTCATTTATGGTAGATCTGCAGGAGAGTGTTACCTACAAGAACAGAGATTCAAGTTTAGCTAAGAAATTCCTCAACACCTGAGTGCTGGAAGGGGAAAAGGTAACAAATATGAATTGTTTTTTGCTTGGCTGCTTATATTCCTTTCTGAATCTTTATTCTTTCTTCAGACACAGGGGATGGGGACTGAATTTTTGTGTAATAAAGTATGCCTGCTTTTATGTTACTGCTCTTTCTAAAAGGGATGTCTCACTTCTTATGTGGAGCTCCGCAATTCTGCTTTATTGTGCAAGGAAAGGGATCCTTCCTTTGCTTGGAGCTCAACTGGCATCAGGGTGTAGTGCCAAGGTGCAGATGCTCCCATATAGAGTAATTTGTGGGATTCAGCCTGAAGTTGCATGTATTTCTCTGTCTTGCAGTGGAAATACGTTATTTATCCTGAAATACCAGCATCAGTAATCTTTAAGTAGGGTATCACACAAAGCGAACAGCAATGTGTCCATGGCACACAGACAATTGTGTAGTATTGTAGTTATTAATTGACATATTAGAACAAGTACACAGCAATCTTATGAAGTAAAATGGAGAGTGCGTACTGATACAGTGATTTTTTACTAGGTATTTTACTAACACTTGTATTATTATGCAAATAAGCAAGTAATATTTGTAGAAATCCTCTATTTATTACTTATCGCTGTTAGATAGCAGAAATAACCAGGACCTTTTTATCTAAAAACACTGGAGTAGAATTAAGAGTCACTGGAGTGAGAACTGATATTTTTTAAATGGTCATGAATATATTTACTGTTGCTCTATTTTTTCCCTTTTTTAATTCTTTAACAGCAATATGGTAGGATTTCCAGCAACTGTTTCAACAGGATATTTCAACAATAACACAAATCTGTGGCACAACAGTATTACATTATTACATATGTATGTAGATATATAGATATAATATATTATATATATTATAATATATAATACATTATTATATATTACATATATTAAAAATTATTAAATATTATAAAGTGCTATCCATGGATGCAACAGCAGCATGAGTACTTTTCATTACATGTAAATATGCCCCCCAAAAATTAATTGTCTGTAGAAGTGACATCCCCATTGGCAAAATGCAGCAGAAATAAAGAAATTTCATGTTCATGGTGCACCATGAACATGAAATGAAGTAAGTTCTTTAAGGGGGTCTTTGATAAAGCTGTATTTTATTTATTATAATAGGGGAAAATTAAATGAATGCTAATGTTCACAATGAATGGAATAACTGAATTGCAAATACACTAAGTTTAAATTTTGCATACCTGATAAACATCTTATTTCTATGTTCAGGCATCATCATTAAATTTTAAAACAGCTTAGTACTGAATTCATTAATTCTAGAAGTAGCATTACTGACATGTTACTTGGCTGAAGCAGCCATCCCACTACACCTTAAAAATATTTTTGGTACATTTACCAAAGCAATAACTTGACACATTACTTCCCATTACTGTGAAAAAGTGTTGAGAAATATAAGTAGTTTGGGTTTGCTAATCACAGAGTATCCGCTTTTTGATTTTCTTTTATTCAGAATAAAAGAAAAAATCTCTCTTGAATGTGCAATGAAAGCAAGTGTTTTTCCAGTTCAGCAGTTTCTGCTGAATTGTAAACAATTGAGGTTTTTTCAGGAGGAGAGTAGCATGGTCCGTAACTCCGACAGCTAGTAGTAGTTTAGTTTACTGCCTCTACCACCTGCCTTCTGGCTTAATATTGGAAGCAAGAAGCATGCAATTAAGTATGAGGAAATGAAAATAAATGACACTGTTCATTGCACATTACAAAGTGCCTGGCAGAAAGAATGCAGCTTGCCTGGACCTGATGACCCCTGGGGAAAACTTGTCTCGTGCCTGGGAAGACGCCAGTGAATCAGACACTGACCACTGACCCTGGTTTTATCTGTTATCAAACGCTTTGGTTTCCTTCTTAACAATTTTAAATTTCTTTTCTTTTCTTTTCTTTTCTTTTCTTTTCTTTTCTTTTCTTTTCTTTTTTTCTTTTCTTTTCTTTTCTTTTCTTTTCATAGTCAGCTTCTGAAAATCAGGGAGATCTTAACGTGAAACATGTACAGTGTGTGCAGAGGCTACAGGACACCAGACGTGCAGAGGTGTATTTTTAATCAGTTCTTGAGAAAAGCTATCCCTAATACATCCCTAATTGGAGGAATTTAAACTGATTATTAAATTCTAAGTCTTATTCTAGAGGTGAACAACTTCTCAAAGGATTAGTTCCATCTAAGCAGCAGTACTGCACTGGATGCAGTATTACTGGGCGTACAATTCAAATTCTCCCCTCACCCCAGAATCGGAATGCTCAAAACTTGTTTCAAATGCCTACTCTGTGAAGGCTATACAATTTTTTACATATATATGGCTCATGCAGTTATTCAAACATAATAGTAATAATTGGGTTTTAGTAACTCATCCTAAATTGTCTAAGCACCTTTACAAAGCTGACCAAACGTTATCCTGATATTACAGGGTAGGAAGAAACGGCACCATAGAGAAATCTGGTGGCTCGCTTAGAGCACATAACACATCGAAGGGGAGTTAAAAGTGAGATAACTAACTGAGCGAGAAAATAAAGGATTTAACATAAATCGTGTTGTTGTGCTGCAGCAGTCAAATTCGTCTTTTTTAGATCCCGGATGACTCTAATGCATGAAGTCAGCCACGACTGCCCGATTTAGGTGGCCACGTATAAAAGGCGGGCAAGCTTTCATAATGAAAGCAGAAGCAATTAGACACTTTCAAGTCTTCACAACCTGCTACAAAGCTAGAACTCGTACAAGGTTTGCCAAAGTTTGCAAACTAAATAGCCAGAGAAGATTATAAACCAGATAATTTCAGGTACAAATGCTACCAAGATTTCGTGGTTTTTAACAATTTCATCTTGAAGAAAGGAGCATCTTGGTAACTTGGTGGGTATTGTTTTGAGTATTATTTTTTTCACCCCATAACCCAAAGTAAAACTCAAGGGTGCAAACCCAAGAGGAACTGAAACTTTATAAGGATTCACAGACCCTCCAAACCAAAACCACCAACTTTCACGTTTCTGGCTGTATGCAAGTACATGAATTCTTCCTCTCTCTTTAATATTACATGCACACTCTGTATCATTTTTTTTTTTTTTTTCATGCACGTTTTGGCTAAGTTTCCTCTGTTCTGTGAAAGGCAGCCTTCTCTATTGCACTTTTTAATAGAACTTGTTAGACAAAAAAAGAAATAAAATATATAGAAAAGAAATATAGAAAAAAGGGGGTTTGGATGTCAGTGGTTCAGTCTCTGCTAGTTAAAAAGCATGTCTTTCCAGAGATGTTTTCTATCCGTAGTCCTGCACAACATGAAATATGGTTGACAGCTATATTACCACACCGCAGATTGCAAAGCAATTCACATTCACACTTCTAAGTGCCTCTCCTTTCAAGACTTATGGATGTATGCCAAATTACTTGCATTGTGGTATACAGCCTTCTATATGTACTTTATAGAATAAGCCTTTGGTTTCCATTAAAATCAATGAAGTAGAGCCCAAAAGAGCTTTTCTGAAGTGTGTACTAGATGTCAGGCAAGGTTAATAATAAAATACTTCATGTATAATATGCATCTTCAACATATTTCCGTGTTTATCTTTCAGATGGTATTTTCTGTATTTAGGATGGAAATTCCACTGCTGAATTTAACTGTTGGGTAGGGTTAAGTTCAGCTTTCATTTTTTGCCCTCATTACTGTCTCTATAAAAAATGAATATGTGATTTCCTACCCTATTTAGGCAGTGTTTCCAAACATAACGGACCAGCAGCCATTTAAGGAACCTTAGGCCCTGTGTTAACAAAACTATTGTTGCCATTGCAAATGAAATGGGAAGGATACAAGATACCCTGCAATGTCATTTAATTTCATCAGAGCAATTGTTTGACAGACAAGTTAAAAAAGGATGCAGTTAATAATCAGCAGAGATGGTAAAATGATGCAATTAATTAATATTTAATAAATATAAATTAATTAATATTAATTATTAAAATGTTAGTATGATTAATATTAGTCACATTACTATGATATATAACTGATAGATTTTAAAAATATGGAAAAACATTTTAGTGTCAAACCTAATTTTTGGGAAAGGAGAAAAGAGACAAATGCTTTAAAGACATCTGAGTAAAATATGAGCTGCAGTGAATGGAGTGAGTCTTGTGCAAGATTGACTTGAAGGGGAAGAGAAATAGAGAAAGCGTAAGAATGAGTGTGAGATTGAGGAGGGTATGTTGCATCTTTCTAATTGTTTAATTACTTTTCCCATTAAAGTATCAAAGTTTCCCTTAGGCCTCCAGTACTTAGAAGAAAGCAGTGATGCAGTTTTAAAATTGCTTTGGAATTTAGAGGACAAAAAAAGAAATGTGTGGAAATCGCTATCATTGGCTGTTCTCAGTAACTGCAACATCCATGAAGTTCTGTTCTTGTTAAAGGGATGTGGTTTACCAGAGTGGGGCAGGTGCCAAGTGAACTGGTGACTTGTGTTTCTGTGTATCATTATATTTTTGCAGCCCAGAGTCCCTGTAGGTTGTATTCTCCAGAGGGTGAATGAATTCCATATGGTGTTCTTCACTTTAATTGTAGCGTATGTAGAAGCTCCCGGTGTTTGTCTCAAAGATGTTCTCTAAACTCATGTTCTGTGGTTAGCAAACATCAGTACATCCATTTAGCAAAGTAACTTGGAAGAAATGATAGGGAACAGGCAGGTAAATGTACTGCAGTGGTTGCATCAGATAATTCTCCATAAGTAAATTTGAAAATGAAGCAAACTGATGCCCTTTAAAAGAATGTTGGCCTAATTAGTTAGACAGAAAGTATGCTGGTTAATTTCAAAATACAGAAAAGGAATTTCTGGAGATTAAATATAGTTTGTAAGAATTACTATACTGGGACATACTTCCTCTTCTCTCTAAAAATAACCTGTGAAGGGTACAAGTAGGTTATAGCAAACTGCAAGTATGGTCTTTCACTCGATATGCCCACGTACGCTCAGCAGTAGCTTCTGGTAGCGGTAACCTCCATGAATTTGTCTGATTTCTTTCAACATCTTAAAGATCAAGTGTGTCACGGCAAGAAAGTGTGTCCGCTGAAGTGGTGGAATGGAAAAACAGTACCTCACAAGTGAGAACGCTTTATATTTTCTTCACCAAACTGTAAAGAGTTGGCCATGATTAAGTAAGACTTCTCTGCAGGGTTTTGGCAGCTCTATACATCTTAAACTAAGGTGACAAAAATCAACTCTACCCAAAGAGAGGCTGTAAGCAGCATAAAACCAAACAAAAGACAGAAAATCCAAAGTTACGAAAAAAGGTGCAACTATTCTTTATGTTAAAATAACTCATAAATTTAGCAATTAGTTTAAAGGGGCCTGTAGTTCTTTGCCCAGGCTTTCACTTGTGCACCAACAAGATACTGGAGATGAGAAAAATGTGGAGAAATAAGATGCTGGAAGAGGTTTAGAACTTACATTGATGCAAGATTCACAGTTGAGTCTGTAGGAAATTACTTAGTAACAGCACCATGCAGTGAACTGAGAAAATAAATTTCAACTCAGTACTACAGATTCTAAAGTTGAGTTTTTCCCAGATTGCTGCAGAAACCCTCTAAAATAGAGAAAATTACGGCACGAAAGTGACTGCCACCTGCTGCAATTGTGAGATAAAATGTGGGTGCCAGGATATTATTTCCCAGCCGTTATTAGCTCATTGGTGTCTCACTGTACATGTTCTCCAAGGGAACCACTCTGAAGGCTGCTAGCCAGATCTTCAGCTGCTGACAAGAAAAGAAGATATGAGTGTGAGAAAAACATCAAATTCTCAGGTAAAAGTCTCTGGTGCCTCGTGCAAAGACCTCCTGCCAGAATATGTTAGACTAGCTCTTTATTTACTCTACTTTTGTCCTCTGCTATTAGCCCCACAGAGCACAGGAAGCCCAGAATTGCGATATATTAAAATCCAGTGTGTCTTAAAAAGAGTTGATAGCGAGCTTGTGTGCTTATCTAACAGAAACTTCAGAGAGAGCTCTTTACAATTTTAATTTAGTTTGAAAGCAGAGGCCAAAGTCACTGCTGCTGGTCAGGTGCTGCAAAATAAGAGAGGGCGGCATTCAAATGAATGGAGCTGCTAAAAGCTAAGGATGCTGAGATCTCTCCGCAGTGTGCACTTAAGTATGTCTAGTATAATGTGAAGTATACCTCAAAATGTCTCTTGCCTTTATGTTCCGAACTGTGAAGAAAATGAAGTATCTGCTATTGGCAAGTTGAGCACACAACAGTCTTGAAAACGGGTCTGGAAAAAATACCGGGAGCGGGTGATTGTTTACAGTGGAACGGAAAAGTCTCTTCAGAATACATAAAATATGATGTATTAGCATAATATTGTCATCGAGGATCAAGTGTTATAATATTTTATATTTTTTTCATTGGTGTTCCATAAACATGCAACAATAGCAGGTTAATATATCAAATGTGTACATAAAGTCTTCCCACTGTACATAAGTGTTCCATATATTACTGTTATATCTTCTGAGATTAAGTAAAGACAGAACGTAATGTACTCTACATAAATATAGTGCTACTGAATCATAATAAAAATTTTAAAATATCTATTTACCAGGAGAACTGTGTCAGAATCTCTCAGCGAAAATGTTGGTTAGCTGAAATTGGAAGGTGGTTGTTTTTTTTTTTCTTTTCCCAGAAATGCACTGATTTCAAGAAAACTTCCATTTCAAGAAGGCTTTTCTGGTTGAAACCAAATAAGACGTAGCATACCCAACTGGCCCGTGGCTGCGTGTGAACCACGAGAGCTCAAAGGTCAGATTGTTCTCCCGTCTGCTTTACATGGCAGCCTTGAACTTGGATTTTCCACTTAGGTGATTGCCCTCCCTCTTGCTGGTAGTTTCAGTTTCCCCCACTGAACGTGCTCCCATCTGTTGACACATGTGAGTAAGTGACCCTCTGGAAGATGGAGCCTTGGACCAGTTCTAGCACAGAGACCTGAAAGCTCAAGGGGACTAAAAGATGCTTGCGTTCCCAGAAAACTTTTGCATATTTCTGAAATCCTCACTAGAAAACAGAGTCCTGACAAATTTGAAAATAACAAAACTGGCAAGATTTCAAAGACATTAACATGTTCTTGAAATAGTGGTAGGTAAACACTGCAGCAGTAAGCAACCTCTTTTATTGACGGTAAGCAGAGCAATGGTGCGTACCAGAATACACATGGCAGAAGGAGAAATCTTGGCCATATTTGCAGTCTGTGGAGACAGTGACACCTTCTTGTTACAGGCTTTTGGGGAAGCACACCCTGCTAAGCCAGCTGCAGGTGGGGACGGGGCTGCAGCAGGTTCCCCCCAGCAAAGTATCCCAGCCAGTTGCTCGTCTACCTAAGCGACAACGAAGACCTCAGTCCTGCACGTGCTGAAACCAATACAAAACAAGTTAAAAAAAAAAAAAAATGAAGCCAAATCCTCACTACATCCACTTCTGTGGCCTTATATCTGCTTCTCTTAATACCTTCTTGCCCTGCATCTCATTTTGCTCTCAGGCAGCCCCCTGAAAGGTAAATTCGTTACTTGTCCCCTTGATATAAGATTTTACTTTACTTAGAATGTTTGACTCTATTTGCAGAGGCAGGATAAAAAAGCATTTTATTTGTGCTATGAAATGAGAGAGTGGAGCAAGCTCCTGCAGGCAGGCTGCTTTGTTGAGTCAAATTTATACTCTCATTTTGAGTGTGGAGCTTGTACCATTCTTCACTTCACAGGAAAAGAGATGCTTTACGCTAATACATAGTAATCTCTGTACAATCCCTACTCACTTTCTCTGCTTTCAGCCACACCCCAGCGGGAAATTTCTCTGACAAATTAACATGGGAATTGGCTCTTAACTGCATTTTCAAGTATGTTTATCGGCCACATTTTTTTGTACTGTTATGACAAAGAGATTTTTACTAATAATAGTAATAGGTCTTTGATAACAGATAAAACCCAGACAGTGAAAACTCCCACATATGGACCGTTTACTTTCCTAGTACATTTTGAACGTGAAATAAGTTATTTTCAAGGCACGCTTCCATTTTAAATTGGAAAGTGATGAGTGAAAAGAAAAAAAAATTAAGGCATTTTTGTCAAAAAACTAAAGGGTGAAGTGTTGATTTTGATGTAAGGTAACTATTAAGGGTGAAGTTTGTTATAGATGGTCTTGCACTATTTTTGTTTTCTGTGATCAGTATAATAGAGCGGTTGTAGATAACAGATAATGCTGGCTATGTCAGTATGGGTGTCTTGCAAAAGCTAAATAAATAAAAAGTGACTTACCTTCTATTTACCTTGCAGCAGGTGAACAAATAAGGTGACAGTGAAATAAATTATTTTTTCCTGCCAGCTAAGCATGTCGTCAATCCTTTTTACTAAAGTAATGAAGCAGGGAAACAATATTTTGTTTGATTTTCACTGTGGGGGGAGGAGGTTCACATCAAAAAGGAAGATAACACTTCAAATTTAAGGATAGCTGTGGCATGGTATTACGTTCTGCCTCCAATGTCGTGTTCTGCCTTCTGTTTTAAAACAGTCTGAGATGGCTCTAGCCGGTCCTGTCATGAATATTGCCTCTTAGAAATTGCTAACATAACTTGTAAAGAACACACATGAGCAACTTATCTGGGTCTCAGAGACTCTGTGCTGTGGAAATTTTATCTATGGACTGCACAAGATTCTTTCAAAGGAAGTGTATGTGTCTTCTGTCGATAATCAGGTGCTCATAATTCTTACCTGCTTGTAAAGTGGGACTGTAAAATGCTACTGCAAAAGAAAAAAAAAAAACAACCTGTGTTTATTTGCTTCCAATTCATTCTTTCACTTGGGAGTCCAGGCTTCACTTTAAATTTCAGGAGTGCCATTCAGAAAAAGTATTTACAAAATTTAAAAAATGGCCTTTTACAAAGGCAGCAGTGAAAATAGTGATCTGTTGTTTACTTCCCTTGACAGTATTGCAGGGTGGCTTTTCTCCATGAGCTCTTCAATATTAGACTATTAAATCCACTTGCACTACCACTTCTGGACTTCTGAAAACTTCTGTAATATGTACATCTGACAGCTTTGAGAAGCAGTGGGAGAAAAGTGAAAGACTGTGCAAAACTGAGACCTGTGGCAACTGGGTAAATTGCCAGTAAATTCAACGAAGCTTTTCATTACATTCAGTGTGGTTTATGTTACAGCTGAATTTGGCCCACTGTTCTACAGCTATGAAAATTATACATCTTTAAAAAGCTACATGACATTTACCTACTTGCAAAAATTCAATTTCATGTTGAATCTCTTTTAAACCCATTCAAACAATAGATTTAAATTATCTGTTAAGGAGTCATATGGTATATGGCTTCTCTCTTTATTTTCTGTGTAGATGGATCAGTTGAAGCACATGTGATGGGTTCCCAGATAATTTTATATACACACTTGGGAGCAGCAAATAAAAATATGTATACATAGTTCATTTTTATCTAAGAAAATTATTGTGGTGTTGAGATATTTTTATGCCTGTGCTAGAATGTTATATAATTGAGATTGTTCTCACCTTTCCCCTTTAAATTGATTTTTTAATGACAACCAACTTCTTTCCTCAGTAAATATCCAGGAGTCATGGACTTTGAGTGCTCTACTGAGCCAGCCATACTTTTATGTCCTAGAGAATGTGGAAAAATGGCATTCCTTTCCTGCTTATCCTAAGGAGCTATGAATAGAGAAGCTTGAATAAGACAGATCTCATTTTGTTTTAAGAGAAACTTCGGAACATGTTTGTAGTAACAAACCAGTTGAATTCTGCATAGGAGACTTTGATACTTGACTGAACATTTTCTCGCCTTAGTTTAGTTTTCTCTTGTCCAGCAGGAGCCCTGGAATGGTCTTTACTGCTTCTAAAGTCTAAGAGATTTGCTGCCATTGTTTCCAAATGTGTGGCCATTGTCTTCCTTGTGTAAAGTAATGGTATTGCCTTTGGTCCTGTATAAGGAGAAGTAGCGTACTTCTTCAGTTGTTCATTACAGTATTAAATGGGAGATGGGGTTAGAGAACTCAACAGAAGAGATGTATCCACAGCTTGAAATTCAGTTTGCTCTAAGATACGAGGTGAATGAAAGAGTCCTTGAGATGTTGCAACCTCCTTTACAATTAGGACCACAGCGCTAAATAAGGGATTTAATGTTGAAAGGAGCAGAGAAGATTATAACTATATTTTGCTATCATCACTTCAACTTGAGTGTAGAGCCTCTTCCCATGGATGCCCTTAGGGCATTTACAGTGGGTACCTCACCCGCCAAAAGTAAGCCTTTTAAGATGAGATCTGCCTGCAAGATTGTGGCCCTCTTCAGGATCTACACTTCTAGTTTTGCAACTCCTGGCTCAGGCTATGGGAGGTATTTGGAGACAGGGAGGGTTAGTGAATATTTTGAAGGAAGGTCTGTGGGAATATTCTGGACAGCAAATCATATGGTGATATGTAAGGAGATAGAGGGAAGAGATTGCAGATACCCTTCCTTTTGCATGCAAATAGCAGTGGGGTTTGCAGTATATGTTTTTTCTTGCTTGAGAAAGTTATGCTAATTAGCTCCTAAGTCTCCAAACAAACCTGGAGGGGAATGCAGTTGAATGCACCAGGCAGGTACAAGGAAATGATAGGAATGGAACTGGTTTTCCATAGTGGATACTTTACAGCGGGAACGTCTTAGGTCATACATTTGAATTTCACATTATCCAACTCCTAGGTCAGAAGGCAAAACTCCTGACCAATGGCTATTTGCTACCCTTTTGAAATAAGCAAATGCCATCTATTTATTCCCTTGTGGCTGGGAGCCAGTAGCACTAACAGGAAATCTTAATCTGAGGAATGGACCAGAGGTTCCTTGGTATGGAAGCCAAAGTTATATTCACTAATTTAGACTGTTGCTGCATCCTGTAAATTCATTCAGGGACACCAGTTTTGAGTGTTGGCAGGTTAGCTTCTATTAGAAACAAGATGGGTAAACATAGTGCTTAGATATGTTTTACTGGTTATTTTTGTCAGTGTAATGTTGACAGTTGGACTATATGATCTGAAAGGTCCCTTGCAACCCAGGCAGTTCTGTGCTTCTAAAAAGGCTCCCACTAACAAGGCAGGTACTGCGTTATTCCAAAACACAAGAAGAGTTGGCAGTTACTTAGGGTGGAAATCAGCACAATCACAGCGTTGCTCAGGGGAGTTCAGCTCCTTTGCTTTGAGCAGACCTCCCCACCTCCTGCCTCACTGGATATCTAGTGTGAGTATCAGGGTAGTTTGTCCTGCACGAGTCGTCTGTTTTTCCAACAGCAGTCAGTCTTGAACCCCAAGAACAGCAGAAGCTGCAATCCTTTTTCTAATACTTTGCTCCCTTTCCCCGTCATAAGTTTTTCCCTCTGTATTTTGGCAAATTTCATTTATTTCCTTTCAAAAATATAAGTTTCAAATGTCTCCAGTTACTTAGTTTTCTTTCCATGAATTTCCATTCTGTCCATTTCAAGGCCTCGTTTTCATTGCTGGCATTGCTGAGAATAAAGGGATTCCTATTCTGTATTGATTATGCCCCATCAAAGCGCCATTCAGGTTTAAATCTGCTCTGTATTAATTACTCACTATTTAAACTTATCCCTGTTTATTTAAATAATAATTCAGCGACCTCAAAGGTGCTAGAAAGAGACAGGCAGGGAGTTGTAATTCCTCATGTTTGTTTACTGTTACGTTCCACTGTCACCACAAACAGTATCCCTTAATTATGTATTTGAATTATTGATGTTTCTTAGTGGTACAGAAGCCTATCGTCTAGGTGCCTTTTGTTCAAATTTCTATCTATCATTTTACTCTACCAAAACTCTATAGAAATACACGGCATTTACTTTAGTTTACTGTATGTTGTCAGTCAACTTGCACGAACAATGGAAATAGTACCGCATCTTTCAGTGACATGAAACACCGTTGAAAGAAGAAAAAAAAATAAATTATACAGTGACAGGAACAACTGTGAGCCAATAGGAATATAAAATGTCTTCACCTTCTTGTTATCTCACAGCGTTCAGATACTCATAACAGTTTAGAAAGCATACCGCCCACACCACAGGATCTTGCTCCTCTTTAATTTTCTCTAATTTGTGTAGTGAATAACCAAATACTCATAATGCAATTAGAAGATAATCAGGCTTGTAATTATGTTAATTGCTGGAGACTTACATCAATCCTCCAGCAAAGTGATAGGATTTCAGGGGAACTATTAACATGGGAAGAGAGAGGAAGCACACATGAGAGAGAAAGAGATTGGGGGAGTGGGTAAATTGATGAACAGCTTAGGCTTGTATCATTGAGCAACAATGAGAATACAATGGTGCAACAAATGAAAAGGGCCTCAAGGGGAGAAGCTCAGAAAATGAGGTTTTAGGTACCAGCAACTCAACCTCTTTTGTCTGTTTTCTTCCCATAAATAATCATGTTGTGCATCTATATTTATTGTAATAAGCCCAATTCAGAGAAATCGGATCCATAGCTGAACAGAGAACAAAGGGGAACTGTTCTGCTATGCAGCACTTTGCCATGTCTCCCACACCACTCAAAGAGCCACTGTATTACCTTCTGTCCTCGACTCCTGGGGGTGTTCTTTTCTCATGGTGATGTCTGATATTACATTAAAAACCATAATACTGCAACTGCAATGGCCCCTCTCAGGACTGTCATGGGTCAGTCATAATCTGTGAAGAACATACAATACATGGTGGACTGACAGAATTTATGAAGTAATTCATGGTGGCGATGCTTTTTTAATTTTTTTTTATTTACCTTTTTGTCAGCACCTCATAGGTTGTAATGATTGTTTAAGCCTTTTGAAAGTGGGTTTTGTCAGTTGAAGTCTGATGTAAGTTGTAGACCATGAATGTACTTTATTAATAGGGCTATTTCTGAGTTTACAGAACAGTTTTCTATGTTTAGACTATTTTCCAGAAATTGCCTGGCTGGCTTAAAATAAAATAAAATAAAAAAGTATTATCACTAAGTTACTTGTTTACAGTTTAAATAATAGTTTATATGTGGAAAGACAAACAAGCAAGGATGAAGGAAGTCAAGCTCCCTTTAGCATCATGTGATCTTTTTGCCCACAGCTGCCATGATGAAGATAATGAAGAAAAAGATAATGAATAAACTCAGTTGTTTTCTCTTTTTGTCCATATGTTTGTACATGCAATTAAACTAAAGGGCATTTTGCAACATTCTATTAGCTCTGGGAATGTACTTTGATATAAAAGTGCTAATAGCTTTTACAACTCCATGAAAAAGCACTTATTGTCCTATCTTTTAAATCATCATTGCACTACTGTTTATGAATTCTGAATAATTATCTAAAGAGCTGAAGGATTTTATAGAAAATATTTAAAGATATTTAAATGCCCTTTTTTGAAATGCTTTCTATGAATGGCTTGTTTTGTCCTTTTGATTCAGGCTCAACTATCAAGTATCATCAGTCATTCCTACCATATAATGTCTTTAAATTCCAATTAAGCTTGATTTCTCAGCTCTAAAAAGCCTAAGAAGAGTCAAAAGAAACTCTCTCAAGGGCTTCATCTAGTAGAGATTTCTCCCCTGTTGTTTCTTCGAACAGATGAGCACTGCATACCTTGACTCCAGCCATGACAACACAATTCCCATGAAGCAGCCCTTAAAAATCACCCTGGAGCCCACACAGCAGGAGACTGGAGAGCACAAACCCAGTGGAAGCCTGAGCTTCCTTACACGTAATTCTTCAGCTCTGTGGGGCTACGTGCCCCTGTTTGCCCACCCTCATGTACCCTCGTTGCAGTGGTGTGGCAAAGATAGGGCCTCTGAAAGATGCTCCTTATCTCTTCTGGGGCACAGCGAGTGTCCGAGGGAACTGCAGCTGCCTGATGAAAAAGACCAAACGTGTAATATGCACAGAGGAAACCACCAGATCCAAACAATCCAGGTGAAAAATGAGTGAGGGGAACGGCACCACCACCACCTTCTCTCCGTGTCCTCCTGCCCACATAGCTGTGTACAACATCCATCCTCTCGACGGGGAGAGGTTGTGTGATTCAGCAGGGATGTAGCAGTACTCAGATGTACTTTGTACAGATGGACACATTTAGGCCTTTGTGGAGCTTCGTTTCACCTCAATGACAGTTTCAATATTCTGAAAGTGAGGTTTCTAACACGAGGAGTTTCTATGCAGAAGCTGACTCCCCAGAAAATATACACAAAACAGAACAAACCAGGAAAAAACACAAAACAAAACCAAACCAAAACCCAGCCCTATACCTTTGCATTTGCTTCTTTTCACTTCTTGCAAGAAAGGTGGTTGCTGACACCTCCTCCCTAGTTGGTGAGCTTCACAGAGTGCTGTGTGCCTGAACACATGAAATGATCTTCACGGGAACGCAGTTGCGAAGGTGGCGTTATGTTATTGCTACTAAATTTAGGATCGGCATCGCGGTCAGTAATAAAATATAATCTGTGTTGATTAAGTACTGTTGTAGATGCATACAGGGTTTTAAAACCCTCATGCCAACCTTACGTACGATGTAATTTTACCGACTTTTGTGAGGATTCACATCTGGTCTTAGGGGAGGAAGGAGTAGAAAGGATGATGCAGGCAGAGAAACGCATAAGAAAGGAAAATACAGGTTAAAGAAATGTAGTCAAAGTTGATATTTGAAAGAAAGGAAGCTTTCTTCAGTTATGACTTCTTTTCATGCTTCTGCTGGAATCTTCTTTGGATTGTACCTGTCAGGCACAAGCTCCTTAAAACTGGGCTTATGTGTGCTTGGAATTTGGGTTTGCTTGTGCAGGCAGGATGAGGGCTTGACTTATAAATCCCAGTGGCAGTACCAAGTGAAAAAGTCCCTTCAGGGCCTCTTGGCACTTTCTGTTGGTAACACAATAACTGTATTTCATGACATTGTCCAGGATACAGAGCACAAGCAAGAGAAGGCATTATTATCCACAAGACCCATACACTGCTTCAATACCCTATTTCTTTTCACCACAAAATGTCTTTTCTCCTGGCTGTCAAATCTCAGGATTTTCCTACAGGTTAAATTCAAGATTTCTGAGCTTCTTGCAGACTCCCTACCGCTGTTCCTATGGCTGTCTTTCTCCGTCATTCATTCACAGTGTGGCTGTATAGTTTCTTATGAAAGGCCTTGGAACTTGTTGCCTGACCTGATCATGGTTCTCCAGTTTATTTAACACTTCACGAAGCATCCCAAGCCTGAAATAACTAAAATCAATGTAACCAGTGTAACAGACTTAAGCTCATTGTCCTGCCACCCACCCCCTCAGGCAAATGCAGCAAGTCCCAATCTCTTTTAAATTAATTGCATCTACCACACTTCTTTGTAGGGTGATACCTGAGAGGGTTGATGTACAAGGGTGCAATAGGGGCACACCAAAGGAAAAAAAAAAAAAAAAGTATCAATATCTTCCTTTATCTATATGAAGAGGTTAAGAAGGAAATTTTCTTTCTTCAGTGGAAGAAATGACTCTGCCTTTGGTAGGATGTTCTGTCTCAGCCAATAATGCAAGGAAACAGTGGTCCAGGCAGACAGAAATAAAAGATTCACACAAATATTCTATCACTTGGGTGAAGTTCAAGCCACAGATGTGTATGTATGGGAATCAGGAGAAAAGGGAAAAGCAGAAGAGGAGGGATTCCATGATATGAAAATGTATAAATTGTAAAAGAGCTTCCTCTCCAAATCATTGCAGGTCCATAGTCTAATTCAATGCCTGCTGAAACAGAGCGCAGCATCATTTTGCCCCATCAGAAAGCCACACATTTCCATGCCCATGACTGTAGAGTTCAGTAAAATAAATGTTCTCAGTTCTTACTTCCTGACTTTGAACCTGGCCCCAGCAATGAGATGTTTGTTAAATTTTTTTTCAGTTTGGCGAAAGTGAGTTAATGCGATTTCATTATGAATGCTGATTTTAGCTCAAAACCCTGTTACCTCCATACTGACAGTTTGCTTGTCAGTATAGAATTTGTTAGCCACTGACTAGCAGTTGTTTGGCAGAATTTGCTTCCAGATGTCAGTAGTCCCTAGCTTATGCATAGGTGCACGTGTCCTTGTGTATCTACGTGCCAGTATGATAGAGAATTAGAGCCAGCTGTTCACACAACTTCATTAAAATTGTCTCACAGCAGTTTTGGAAACGTTTCTTACTACTGCTTATTAGTCAAAATGATATTGTGATATCATCACACACAATTGTCCTGCCTCAACTTTTTCCCAGCATATGAACAGAGAAACTGCAGAGACAGCAATATACTCAGCTTTCTCAGCACTCAGTTTGCATAAAAGCCATGCTTCTGATAGAGGGTCTCTACTGGAACATTTTCCCATCTGTCTCACTTCTTTTGTCTACCACATATTTATCTGCTTCTGGACAGTTTTGCCCCATGCTGGATCCATGCCTCGGCATTCTTCTTTTAGAAGTACCCAGAGATGGTGGCATATATATATCCCCAGTGACAAGCAAGCTACTTCAAATTAGTGTACATCTTCTACATATGTAAATATGCTGCCACATTTCCTCTGTCGTGGAGGCTGATGACATGTACTTGTGGATGCACATCTACCAGATGTAGGAGCAGTTGCTCCAGCTGCTCTAATTACTGCCAGTGTAGGATCAATACCATACAACACGATCCTCTTTCTGTGACAGCAGTACCTGAGCAAATTAAGTTTGGAGGTGGTATTGCTTTTGTAGAAAGGACATCAGCTTCTAGAGTAGAGTGTGAAAAATGATGCTAGTGAAGCTCTAACCATCCCACTAGTGGTCTGAGTCTGGAGTGTTGATGTTCAGTTGCTTGTTTTGGAAAACTGAGCTACTCATCTCTAAGTGCCTTGGTCTAGGTAAGCTTTGCAATGAAGCAATAGTTGGTAATTTTTTCTAAATGTGTCCCATTACTCTAAGTGTTATACGGAAAACTCAGTAAGGCTGAGGTGTGGTACAGCCACTAGTCAGTCAGGAAAAATATAATTTAAAAATATAATTTGTGTGGGGAAAGTGGATAAAACAATAGGAACCCTTTTCCAAAGCTCCACCTACATTCAGGAAGGTGAAGTGGAAAGTGTAGGAACTCTCCTACATGAGTAGAGTTTGGGATGAGAGAGTGATGGGTGTAATTTATTTTCCTTTTTCTTGAGGGAGTTGTGTGAAAATAGGAAAAAGAAGAAAAAAAACAACAGACATTTAAATGAAGAAGGCAGAAGAAATCCAAGGACGGCCAGAAAAGGATGATCTTCAAAAAGAGTTAGGAGAGAATCTGTTTGGGTGAAACGCTGGGCAAGATAAATCTTAGATGCGGATACTTGTCCTTTGCTTTTAAATAAAGCTTTGCATACATTCTCTGTCTAGACAAATAATTCCATCAAAGAGCTGCTAGACTTCATCAGCAATTCTCCAATCTGCAAGACACTGATTTTAGCTAAGTGCTTTATTAAAAAATAATACTATTTTCCATCAGTTTGTGAGACCACTTACTGATTAGAGTAAGACTTTATTTTGTGTTTACTTTGTAATTAATATATTCTAAGATATTTTAACTCACATTATCTGTATTCCATAAAAAGATACTTGTAAAGTTAGTTTCAGGAGCATTTTTAAAACAAAGAGTTTAGAGAGAAATAGCTGGGTAGTTCTTTCTCTGCTTTGTTGCAGACTGGTGTCATGGCACAGTAGACTAGCATCTTTACTTATTTGGATTTACAGCCCAGAATGAAATAAAAGAAAGGCTATGTAGATTAGAAAGCAGAAAAGAATTACCTTCAACAAAACTGGAATTAAACTCCTGTAAATTTTGCCAGGTCTATTGTTCCAGCTGCCAGGTTTCTTCATCTTGTGCCAGGTTTTCTCTCTGGATGCTGGTTAATTTTTCCATACATCAAATGTTTCACACCTGATTAGATTGGCTTTTACATTGCTAGAAGGACAGGACATTGCTAACCTGCTATGACTAGAAGCCAGACTGTCTTTTGGAAACATTGGCTCAGTTTGGAGGCTCTCCTACAGACACCGTGTGGAGGGTAATCAATTTCCATCAGGACATGAGTTCAGGCTCTCTCTTGTGACCATCATAATATAATTAAAAATTATCCTCAAGAAATTTTACTGTTTATTTCTGCCAGCTGTGCCCGACTCCTTTAATTCTGCTCTTTTGACAGTACTAGTTTTGCCCGACTCAGATGGTCTCCAGTGAGCTCCTGCATTTGGGAACATGTTGTCTTTTAAGTGGCCTGCCCAAACCTTTCTGTTAGTGTCCTAGTTCATTCTCCATACACTCATATATTCATTAGATTGGCTTCATCATGAATCATTAATAACCAAAGATTTGTTTGTGGCTTTTTTCCCTGGCAGCTGTTTGTAACATGAAGAGGTTTCTTTTTCACTGTTCTTACAATGACATATAATCTAAAAGTTGTGTGAAAGATTTATGCCAGAAGGGAAGCCACTGGGTCAGGGACACTGCACAAGATTGAAGTCACTGGGGAATTCGCCCATCTGATTGTTTTTTCCCAGACTTTTTCAGTAAAGAAAGAAATTTAACTGGCAACTGGAATTCTTAATTTCCTGCAGCTCTGAGTTAGGTGCCTTTGTTCTTTTTGATTTCCTAACCCCTGTAGCTGAACTGTCTCTTTTGATGAGGCAAATTTGCTTGCTTTTTATTTTATGTATGACCACCTTTCATACAGTTGCTCTGTGGTTCCAGTTCTTGCTTTGGAAGGGGACATGTTGGTGTTCATTTATCCTTGCCCTTCACTTGGAAGGATCTCATGCTGGAGTTCAAACTTTGCACTGTTATCTCCTGGTCATCAGGAAGGCTCTAGAGGTGAAAGGATGGTCTATCATCTCTCTTCAGTCCAAATGGAAGACCCTCAGCCAAAACTGAACACTTTCTGCCAAAACGTAAGGGTTCAAGAACCCAGAGTTAGGTTGCAGAAGGAACGTGTTGATAAACCATCAGGAGAGGTGTCATTGGGATGTAGCCTGTATTTTAAGGACATGAAATATGAATGCCAGGATGTGAGGCAGAATTTTATATGAGGTAGGTTGCACCAATGCCACCATGATATAAAGTAACATAATTGGATTCTTCCAGGAAAAGAAGGCATGGGGCTGGCTATGAGTCGCAATTTTATACATCAGTCTTAGTTTGGAGACTGCAGAGCTGCTTACTCTGCAAGATTTCAGACTTACTCATCCAGTTGTTGGCATTTCCTTTTGATTAGATGAGGTACCTGATCAACCTCAGGTTAGGTCAACCTCATCCCTTGGCACCAAACCATCCTCATCCATCCAGCAAGGAACTTGACTGCCCCTCAAGCTCAGCAGCTCCTCCTGCAGGCAGAAGTCTGGCTGCTCATGTGAGGACCAGATCCCTCTCCTGGCTTCTGTGACTTACATCAGCCCACTGGGAATCAGCCTTCAGAAACATCCTTGGGGCCCTGCCCTACTTTGCTCAAGAACTGCATTTAACTGCATTTAAACTCAGGCTCTGGACCATGGGACTTACCTGAGCTGTACCGGGCCATGTTTGTGCCTGGCCAGGGACCTCTGACCCCAGGTCCTACTTGCTGACATGAATTCCCAGCTGCTCCTTGGACCTATTTCATCACTGTGAATCTGTCTGGTGATCCTCATCCCAGTACTCTGCACTGGCCCTTCTCCACTCTTCTCATTGGACACAACAGCAGGTTCTCCATTATATCCTCACTTTCTTTTCCTTTCAGTTTACCATAAAGTTCTTATTTGTTTTACAGTAGAAAAAACATGAGATTCTGTGTAGAATGTAGCATGGTTCCTCCTTTCAGTGCATTACTTTTTGAAATTTGTGAAGGTATGGAATCTTTATAAGCTGATGGGCATGAACAAAAGAGATGGAATTGTCTGCTTAGAAACGAAACTCATGGACTGAAAGTCTGAAACATGGTGAAATGTTAAATGCTTCTAAAGCACTGATATGGCTATTAGATTACTTTAAATAATGTAGAAATTTATCTCATTTTGTCTATCTCTATCCTTTTACCATGATTCCATGATGTGCAGGGTGTGATATAAGTCCTATTTCAAGACAGACCTCAAGCATGTCTTTTGGTTCATTATATTCAGGAAAGTGCTTCAACATAAATTTCAAGCTAAGGATATCCTTTAACACCTCTTCTGCTTGCTTTATATTACTGGGTCTGATTTGCAAAGTTTGAGTAACCTGACTGCAAAAGAGCATGACTCCTAAGAACTTACATCACTGGTAGATTATTAAAGTAATCCAAAATGTGTGCATGGTATTGAAATAAACACAACACACATTCTGTTATATGTGGTGGTTTTTTTTTTCTACAGATTGGCAGTTTAAAAGCATTCCAGAGCTTCAAAATAGTTCATTCAATTTTGTTTTCTTGCTACAAAAGTCAAGGGCCTATCAGTTGCTCTTTTATAGAACACCAAACACCCACAACTCACTTCTGAGTCAAGCATCAAGCAAGGAAAAATGGAGATAAGGAGAAAACATGGCTACATATTTTAGAAATTTTCAAAAAAACAGCTTGCAACTGTTGAAAAAATGTTCTGAAACCTTACTTTACTTTTGAATACTTCCACAATGGAAATTGTGTCTATTTGGCTATTCTCTGCTATGAAGTCCTGAGCATAACATACTCTTCTGAAAAAAAAAATTCAGAAAAGCATCTGAGTAGATTAAAATATATACTTAAAATAAATATTTCACTAGTGGCTTATATGTGTAAGTTTCTTCAGGATCTGCATCCATGATACCGGTATAAATCAATGTCCTTCTTAGAACCATTTAAGTTAATAAGTGCAAAATAGAGATCAGAAACTATCTATACTCCCTGTATGTAAACTGTATACTAATTGCATATACAATTTGAAATGGAAAACAGAGGAAAATCTTAACCTAATGTTATTGATTCATTGAATGTCTTCAGTTTTAATTAGGACATGACATGTTTCACTTTGGATGTAGGAAGATTAAAGTAACAGCATACTTTACCTTCAAACCACAAATCAGTCCTTGCATACATTTTCCTGCTGGACACTGTGGCCAAGACTCTAAGTTCTTCTTGCTGTAGTAAAGTCCTTTCTTTTTAGACCAGATTCAAAGTGTGTTTCTGTGTTCCTCGCTGGGCTTTTTGTGCAGCTATGGACACGGTCACACAATTCCCTGTGGTCAGGGACAATATTTCCCTGCTAGACTGAGGTTTAAAAGGGGAGGAGTTTCACTTTGTCCTCCAGATTTCTGTTTTCTGGCAAGCAGTGTTGTACATTGCTCTGCCCTGATAGACTTAGTTTTCACAAAGTGCAGGTGTCCAAGATCAAGTGCAGTTCCCACACTGGGGGTGTATCATGTGCATGTGATGCACACCCCTCTGGGTGTAAACCTGTGTGTAACACAGATCCTCCCTTGCGCGAGGGATGCTGAGGCTCCTGCTGGTACTGTTGCTGACACTTCGGGAGGAGCCTAGAACTCCTTAGGGAACTGCTGTAACTGCCTTTTTATGGCAATTAGCTACATCCGGAGTCCTCTCTCTTCTCTTGACTTTTAAAGAAATGTTATGGCTCTGGCCCATTTGTGAGCTTTGGGAAGTGACTAGTGTAGGGTGAGAACAGTCGATAACCTTTACCATAGATGAGCCCCAGCAAAATTTCATATTTTGGAGGCCTTCCAATTCCAGTACTTCTTCTGGGTATGTAATATTTTGCACAGATCCTTAAACGGGCTTTAGGAAAAAGAATTTAGCTCCATTTATGTGCAGTGTGGGATACAGGGCAAGGTTGCCAAGAACTGAGCCCATCAAAAGCCTGGTTCTGTCCTTGGTCTTCAGATCCTTCCCTGTTACAATTGCCCCCACCTGGTTTTGCCAGATGCATTCCAGGGAAATGCCTTGACTCTGGCAGCCACCCTGCAGGACGTTACATGTTCAGCAGCATGCAGAAAGCATTTTAATTTGCATGTGAAGACAAACAGTAAGTCTTGCTGTAGGCTAAATAGAAGCAAGAAGAAAAGTAACATATAGGCAAACTAGTTGTCCTAAGTACACAGAAAATTACTTTATGAGCCCAGTACACATACCCAATTTTATATTGTGCATTGAGAATGGTAGTGGCTGTTGTTTAGGACCTGAAGTCAAAGGACTGATATGTATGGGTCATTGTCTGCAGTTGCACTACATTCAGCTTTCAGGAAAACAAGAGATTTGAGAGATTTATCTCCTTGTGTTCATGAGCCAAGACACTAGACTGAGAGCTGGAGCTAGAGCTATTACATGTTACTAGAATTTAGTTAAGACTCATGTTTGTAGCCACAATGCAACCATTAAAAAGTAAGAGTTGGAGTAATTAAAGTGACTGTAATCTCTGCTCTCTCAAGCCCTTGTCCTCATTCCATCCTCGCCCTCTCTGCCAGAGACCTTCTCAAGTGACATTTCCTGTCAGGAGCTGTACAGATACTAGGATTGAAGATTTTTCAGGAATTGTCCACACAGCACAATGGGATTTGGCACGCTTTTCACTACAGACCAAGCTATAACATTTTTTAGTACTTGTTGATCCAAAGGAGCCACAGAAAAGTTATGAAGTGCTTTACTCTGCTGGAAGTTAGGTCTATGGCTTTGAATAAGACTTCAGTATAAGTCTTGAACCATAACTTTAGTATCAGCCCCTAACCCTTGGCTTAACCGTAGCTATATGATACATGTCCACAAAGAACTGACTCTAAAGCATTTGGCCTATCGGTGAGAGAATTAATATTTTAATCTTGTTTATCTGCTACAATGATGCTTTAGCATGGTCCAACACCGAATTATCTGAGTGCACTTTCTCAGGTCAGGATTAGTTCTAGCATCCCTATATGGCAGCCTACATAGACCTGCTCCTTTTGAGCAAATCACTTAGCATTTTTCTTCCTTAAATTGTTTGGGTGAGGACAGATGGCTGTGACAGACCTTGTATATTCTCTTCTTCACAGCTTCTCCAATAGTCCGTAAACCCAATCTCCAACACCCTGCGATTTCAGTTCTTGGCTTTGTATCACCAAAAATTACTAGCTGTGCCAAATTTGGGAAGCAGAATGGTTTTTGAAATAGGGAAAAGTATCCAGTAGGGACCAAGCTAAAGCTATCAAATTCATTGAACAGATTACAAACCATATTTAACGCTATTTCTCCATGGGTTAAAAGCTGGTTCATTAACAAAAGATTTAGATATTTGTGACTCCTTTGCCTTGGTACAGCAGAAGTTCTGAAAATATGATACTGTGCTGTATTGAACAATCAAATTCAAGTCAAACTTCAGTCCTCTATTAATAAAATCCTACATGCCGCTTTAGAGAGCATTTGTTCTGTAGTGAAAAAGACGCAAATCCTTAATACAGCATCAGTGCTGCCTATTGAGCTTTGTGTATTCCTTGTAAATGTTCCCATGGGTAATCTGAAGGTTGGTATGGGTAGACTGTATGCTTAAAATATCACAGATGGGGTGGAACCCAGCATCATGTTGCTTATTACTCTGGTGATCTATCTAATGGTATTCTTTGCTGCTGAAATCTAATAACAATAATAAAAAAATTGAAATATTAGATATTGGATTAAATCTTCTAATTGTCTCTTTCATAACCAAGGAAGGTCCATATTAATAATTCTTTCCAGAGCTTTTCAAAAGAAGACATCTGTTTCGGCATACATTGTGAAACTCAAATCTGTCCAGTGCAGTTTTATTCATTTGTTACTTTCCCTGACCAAATGTGACTGTACATTTATTTAAATCCTTAGAAATGTGGATGAACAAACAAAGACAAAGTAAAGTTAAACCTGAATTGGAGACATGCTGTTAAGGAAGAAACAGTTCCACACGCAGTAGGTGGTTGCTGCCCTTGCAAATAACCCAGTGCAATAATTCTGATATGGTCAAACTGTGCCTCTCATATTCACTGCCTCAAATGGATGGACAGTTCCAAAAAGAGTGCAGAAACCCCACTTACTTAGTAAAAGGTCATAGGAAAGAGAGAAGAAATGCCAGGCACAGAGTCTGACCTATTCGGAGTATAATCACACCTTCTTTACAAAGACATCTGCATTACAAAGGGTAGAGACCTTACTGCATACTCCCTGCTTCCCCGGTGCAGCTACCCTGAGTAAGACTTTCAGAAATGCAGAGAGTGTGGCACAAAGTTGAATTATTCAGCCAGGGTTTCCATTTGAATAATTAACAGTTTGTGCACTAATATGAGAGAATAACGTTTTCCACGAACTCTGGCAGCAGTTTTCTGGATTTGACCTATTGCTGGAATACAGTTCTATTGAAAGCTGTGAGGATCAGAGGCACAAAAGTGCTCCCCTCTGTTTGCTACAGCTCCTACAAGGTGTGAACGCTTTCAATATTCCCAAGAACAGTTTCAGAGACATCACATTTTTATGACTTTGGTTCAAGTACGACTGAACTCAGTGCTTTTTAACTCCTCAGTTCCTTGACTGCTGTATTTACTAAGCTGAAAACGAAATTAATTCTGACCCACAACCCCCTCCTAAAAACTGAAACATCTGACTAGAGGAGAGGAAATGGATCCATACAAGCAAAGAAGGTGATAAAATTGGGAAAAAAAAAAAGTGAAGGAATGTACTCAAGTGACAAATCTGGACTGCATGCCCATCTTGGCCTTGAGGACAGAAAGCAGAGGTATGAGAGTAGGGGCTCTATACGTTTTATTAGGGAACATAATATTCTTTCGGCTGAAGAGTGCAGAAGAATTACTTTCCTGTTGACCTCTTGTTGTCTCTATCACTAAGGGACATATTTGGGCTCAAAATAAACTTTAATTTAAATGGCCATCTCAATGGCCAGTCTGGCCCAAACCATGCCAAAAGCTGCAAGTCTTTTTGCTGTACCAGCAAAACTGAAGTAAAAAAAAAATTACAGATTTTTCTTCTACAAATGATCTGTTTATATTAGTGGGAAAAAGTAACAACATCAGTGGAGTAAAGAGCTTGATAGTCTTGGGAACTTCCACTGGGTTGGTTGCATACCAATTATAATCCTTATTTTTACTGAATAATATTTACAAAGAGAGCCATTCTTACAACATCAAATCTCCAGAAAATGCATCTTTGTCTCAGAGCAAAATATTATGATAATGCTGTTCTAATTAGGTGGCAATTGACAACAGTCACTAAGATTAAAATAATCAGTATTTTGTACCGAAAAAACCTGCTGCTCAAAGTTGGTGTCTCTGAAGCTATAATGATCCTTTAAAATTTTACACTGTTCCACCCCCAGATAATTTCTGCATTTTGTATGCACACAACATGGGACCTGGTAGGCTGCCTGGAGGAGGCACTTAGCAGGCAGCTGACCTGAAAGACCCTGCATGAAGTGCAAAGAAGAAAAACGAAAGCCAGTGTTGCCTCTTGGGGTTCCCTGGTATGTCTACAGTGTTAGCAGAAGGTTTAGGAAGTTGCATCTGTCAAGTGTGAAATTCTTAAGCTCCAAAAATGCCCACTTGGAGAATTAGGAAACACCTGGAGATTTTCATCCACCAGAATGCTCTCATCTCTTCATCATATGCAATATTTAGCATATACACACCTTTTTTTATTCAGGAGTGTTTTATTGCCCATTTGTTCAAGTTCACATTTTATGTTTTTATCCTGTTGAAGGTGTGAAAGCAATACTTGTTCTATATTAACAATATGTGTATTTATTACCAGTAACATGAATTTTGGCCTTTGAGTGCCAGTGTTCTGCTCTTGAATGGATCTATGATGAAGGTGCATTCACTTTATCCCACGTTTTTATAAATTTGAAAATAAGATGAAAATGAGGGGTTAAAAGTAGCCTACTAAAATTGTTAAATAACTTGTATCTCTGATGTTTTAATTTGTAGCCTTGACCTGTATCAGGGGCTTAAATGAATTTATAACAGCTGTAGATGAGTATTCAGGTCTGGGACCTGAGTTTTGTTTTCAGAGGGATGTGTTGAAAATTAAACAAACTCATCAGAGTCACCTTAAGTACATGAACATTTCTGGTACATTTTGCAGTTTTACAGCTTTGCTCCAAAAACAACAACGTGAGGTTATACAATGAGACACTCAAAGAGCCAAGGGACACAGCAACACTGTCAGAATCACTAGAGTGCAGTTACAGAGCACTTTATAAAGTAATATGAGTAATTGCATGTAACAATTGCCAATATCCACAAGCACTAACAACGTCTGTAGTGCAGTAGGCGAAGAATGCTGTGGCAGACTTTTAAATGATGATTATCTTCTGCAATAGTGCTTCATTCCAAAACCAGCAAGCTTGACTTTTCCCTGCAGCAGTTTCTCCCTCACCTATTGCATCTGGCATGCACTACTGAAAGTGATTTAGTACTGACAAACTTTGTAAAATCACAGTATTTTGGATCCTCATTGTTCTAGCCAGGGTTCTGCTAATTTTGTTCTGGCTTACAAATGTCTTCACCGAGTTCTTTTTGCTAGCAGATTCCCAGCAAAACCCGTGGAGATGGGATAGGCTTCTTGGTTTTGTTTCATGTAAGAAACAAACCCAAAACGTTGTTGAAACTGGTGCACTTCGGCTTACCGACAGAGATTTCCCAAGTGCATATGTAAGAGAAATGGGTTACAATAGCCTCAGCATCTAGAATTGCAAGAGAGGTCTGCTGCTGCTTCCTCAAATGAGTTTCTCAGAGACACAATCTGTAACTTGCAGAAAAAAACTGAGAGGATGTCTTTACAAAATTAATTAGCTTATGTCTTCTAAAAAACCAATAAACATACAGTGACAAAGTTTTTGGTGTAACAGAAGAACGAACCAATAGAATCCAAGGGTCTTAAAATATTTGTTGGAACCTTCCTCTACCTTGCAAATGGCTTGCTATTTATTTAAACATCATGCTTTATTCCCAGAAAAAATGTAACAAGTCTTCATAGGAATGCTGAAGCCTTTTGCTAACTCGAAATAAACCCGTTTACTGATGCTGTCAGATAGTCAAAAAGATAACCAATTCCCGACAGAGTAGTGGTGGTGTGCTTAATCCCAAAGATGGAAGAGTTGGCGCATAGGAAAACAAACTATGTAGACAGATTTTCAGTGCCATAGTGATCCCTGAGTTGTAATGACACTCACTTTGGTCAATGGTCTCTTAGGAGCAAGAGAGAAGAGTTGGAGAAGTTATCTACCAACTTCAGAACAAGCTAGTGTCTGAGGACTGGTGGTACACATGGAAAATGCAGATTCATCTCTCTGTGACCAAGCTAAGGAGCCAAGCATTCCACTGCAGAATTTCCCAGTGAAATGTTTGGTACCTGATGTTTTTCGGCACCAATTCTTCAATTTTTATAAAATTACATTTTCTACCTAAGCAACTTTCATCAAAAAGATCTCAGCCACCTGTAATTGGGAATAAAGGAGTAAACTTGAACAAGCACACATAAAACCCAAATCAAACAAAAAACAAAAATCCCCATACCAAATAAACAAAATCCCCCAAAGTCTCAGCTCTATACATGCTAGTGCTTGAAAAATGGTCATGTAAATTGAGGACCTTGGAAAAAAAAATTCTTTACATATTGAAGTGTAAATGCTGAAAGAATAACTAGATGTTATTCATGGTCCTTTTTTTTTTCTTTT
>VZRU01020572.1:372427-390378 GCA_013398155.1 Pedionomus torquatus | reverse complement strand
TTTCTCCAGGGATAATAGACAGAGTGGCAAATAATGGTACAAATGGGAATAGAACTTTATGCTGTTTGACATAAAATACACAATGGAAAACTAATATAGTTACATCAATAAATCTTTTAAATGCAGAGAACTCCCTCACTCCAGTGTTGTATTATGAATTCAGTAGCATAACACTTTATTTGACAGTTGGTAGCAAAACTTGAACTCACATTATTAATAACCTTTCCACAGTCTATCATTAATGTCAGTGGGTGCGGTTTAGGAGTTTTATTTTGGCAAGTATAATATGTTAACATATTAACTGACTGCTCGTATAGTCAGAGCAGAAATCCTAGCCAGGGAAGGCACTTCACGCCAATTCTGAAGGCACTAAAAATAAACTGCTACTTACCAACTCAGACAACTTGGTAAATGTCTGATTTCTCCAGCCTTTGAAGTGCTACATCAACACTTAGTCTGGAGTTTAAGACATTTCTTTCAGTAAGCATTTACATGGAAGAGGACAGTTTGTTTGGCTGCAGGACATTTACAGCAGACAAATCATGTCAGTGATATCTTGTCAAGTTTAACATCCTGTGAAGGCAACCGGCGTCAATGTGTTCTGTTGAAAGAAGAGGATGGCTCTAAGACCACCCTCTGGAGCTGCTTCTTATTGACCTAGACCACGGGGCACAGATTCCGTTATTTGTATCTTATGTTAAGACTATGGGGTCTGTTTTTAGTGTTACTGGCATATAGAAAACCTTTACTGCAGACTACGGTTGGTGCCACCTAAGAGGCCGCTGTGTCAGTGGGGAATTGTATATAAACGTAACTCTCTGCACCAGAACCTGCAAGCTAGGTGAGCACGTGGCAAATCGTTTGGAATTAAAAAGTGAACATAAGAGTAGACTGCTAAAGGTCAATTACAATTTTCCATTACCAGTGTTTGTTCTGGGAAGAATTGTGCTCCTCTGCCTTCCTGGGTGCGCTGGTACCACAGGGCAGTCGTTGTTCAAGGTTGTCCAAGGCTTTCCTAATCCTCCAACTGCTGCATCGTAAGAGACACTATCAAGAGAGGGCATATGTTTGGTATTGGACTCACAGTCTCTCTGATCACAACCTTGGAAAGCCTGTCAGAAGCTAGCCTTAAAAGAAATATCTGAAGTTACAGAAAGTATAAAAATCTGCCTGGAAGTTACCTTGAAGAGATCATCTAGTTTCTTTTCCTGCTACCAAGCTGAGCACCCAAGCATAGACTGTCCCTGGCAGATGTTTACTTATACTGCTTTTATAAAAACTTAAAATTAGAGGTCACTTAAAATCACTGTGTTTCACTGTTAAGGACTGGAGTACTATTTTAACACTAGTTGGATTTGTTTTTCCTAATAACTAACATAAATGTTTTCTGTTACACACTGAGATAATTACTTCCTTCCTGCCACACTGGATACAGATAATATTGGTCATTGTCTTTTTCATATGTACTACAAGAAAAATTATTCTTCAGGATAAAAGTTCATATTTTTTTTCAACTTTCTTTTACGTTATGCTTTCTAAATATCTTGTAATTCTTTGCTGCTGAGTTCATATTTTATTAATTTTCTTTTCTAAAAGCGTTATGTGATTGTTAAATTATCTTTGGTCTGTCCTCCCAGTTTAATTTGTTGAGTCCAATTTTTTTTACTTTCTGTCTTGCAGTCCTTTCACCTGGACTATCTTTTCTCTAGTTTTTTTTATTATATGTTTAAAAGCTTTACTAATGTCAAACTAATATACATCTATTACTTTTTTATTATTATTTTTAATTTTTTGGATCTATTACTTCCCACCAACAAAAAGAACAATTTTTCTCTCGCAGTAGAAAATTATACAGGCTTGACATGGTACATCCTAAAAATCTGTGTTGATTATTTCTTGTCAACTTATCCTTTCAACACTTAAAGATAGAATGTTTAAGAATAATGACAGAAACAATGGCTGTAGTATGTTCTAACGACTGCAGACATTAGCTTATATCATGTGCAACACCCTAAAAATGCTTTTATTCCCTTTTCAAGACGAGTATTTTACTGTCCACAGTTTCTCTCCTGTGGATTCTCTCTGCGTCTGTAACAGTTTTTGTTGTTTGGGGTTTTTTGGTTTTTTGTTTGTTTGTTTATTTGTTTGTTTGTTTTCCCTTGTAATTCTTTAGCATTGTTAAGAATTGGACTTCAGTGCATTTATTTAACATAAAATTGTCTTTTTCTTCAACCTACTAATTTCCTTTTCTGTCCTGTTACCTATTCTCTAGTTGAGACTAGCTGCGTTAAGCATCTTTTCATATTTAACATCATTTGGGCCAAATGGCTTTGGGTAGTTGAGTCTCCACTGCATCATGTGGTTAATTTTCTATTAAATAATGGACATAGTTTGCCTGTGTTTTCCTTTGGCTTCTAAAGGGTTGTAAAATCCTATTTGATATGCGATACTGTAAGTAGAACAAGTAGAGATAATATTTGATTATTCCCTTCTATTTAACATTTTGCCTGAATTCAGAGACATAGGATAGCTGTACAGAAAACAGCACAATTAGTTTGCATGCCTGAAGGTTACCTCCTTATAACAGAGGTATTGTGATACTGATGAATTAGGCAAATTTCCCAATTTCTCCATGTAAGTATTACTGTACCTTGAACACATAATTCAGTTTATAGGACTTTTTTTCCCCCCAGTAAAAATGTAGAGACAGCTAACAATAAGGCCTGGTTTAAAATAATGTTTCAAATAGTCAATACAGGTGTTCTGTCCTGCACTGTTAATGTTACTAGGCTAACTTGATGAAGTGACATCACAATAAATAACACATTGCAACAAATGGTGTATATTGTGACAAATTTATTTTCATAATAACATACAATTTAATCACAGGTCGTTTTTTTCAATTTCCACAGCACATGAAACAGTTTCCCCCGTCCCTGTGACTGACTTCCCCATGTACTTTAGTGTAGCACTTTAAAACTTAAAACTTCAGGTTCTCAGATCCTAAAGGAAAACAGACTGTTCTAATAAATTGTGTGTCCATTTTCAAGTACATTAAAGCTGTATTAAATTCTTTCTTTCTGATCAGATAGTTAGAAAATTTTGTTTTGTGAATGACAAAGTGACAGACTGAGATTCGATTCCAATTGCAAACATTTCCCATACTGTAATTCAGGTTTCTGTTCTTGTGGAATGTGTGTCTATTACTTTCAGTGGCACAAGTAACCAAAGGCAATTAAAGGCAACGAGATAGTTGAAAGTCAATAAATAAATACAGAATTAAGGCTAATAAATAATTTCCTCTTGTTTTAATGCCACTGAATATTGTCCCGAGGACATGGAAATTTCATAAGCATTCATTTTTGATGTTCTCTCCTTAGAGGTATTTGGCTACTGTCACAATGATGAAGGTTTTGAGTTCTAGATGCAAAAACTCTGCCCTTCCTATTCACTCACAGCAGCTGATGATAAAACTTCCAGAAACCCCTGCTTTGGCTCCTGTGCCCTGACAGTGCAATGAAGTTCAAACAACATCACGATTCCTTAAGTTTTGAATCAGTGGGAAATGAAAGATGCTATTCCCAATGTTATTCCCAGAGTATAGGACATAAGGATAGAAAATGACATAGAGGACATCTCAAAGATGATATAGGACAAATATCCCTCATACCATCCTGTCTCGATACCAAGCAGGTTCCAGTGTGTGCCCAGGGCTCTCCTCTGGTAGGCCCTATAAATATTCCTGAAGAAATTATTAAAACCTTTTTGTTTGACACAGGAAAGCTGGAGGGAACAAAGCATAAGGAACTAAATGGGAAGAGACAGGAGAGCTATGTGGGCTTTTTTTTTCTTTCATCCTTGTGAATAATTTATCCAGCAGTAGATGTGCAGATATGCTGAATGAAACAATAAAATAGTTATTTTGGAATTAGAGAAAATTCCAATTGTTAAGACTGAGAACTGACAGAACGACAAGAAACAGTGGAGGCTGTATTATTCTTGCATATAATGTTCACTTAAAAGCATAAAAAGTTAATCTTATCATCCTACACATGGTTGCATTTATAAAAGATAAAAATCGCAAACAAGTAATGCACAGTTACTTGTTACATATTCTTCCCATTACAGTTGACAGGTTCATTAATCATACAGTGTATTTTACTATTAGAAGCTGTAAAGAAGATCAAATCTCTTGTAATTTTTCTTCTTCTTTTCCATTTGATAAGTGTGTTGTTTCAATGTGCAGATAAAATATAGTGTCAGTCACAAACAGTCCCAGGAGAATTGGGACTCTCCAGTTTGAAAATTCATCCTTATTTGCAATGTAAAATTCCATGGAAAATGCATCATTTCCTTTTTAACTTGACCATTAGATTAAGTAAAATGCATATGCCTGGGTATTCACAAAACAGGTAATCCAGAATGAAGTGCCTGTGGATACGAGCAATGTTTAAGTAATAGAAATATTGCTTACTGCATGTTGAAAGCATTAGCTATGAATACCCCTATTCATAACATCACATTGATTCATAATTAAAGCCCTGTGAAAATTATAGAGAAAGTTGACATGTTTCACAAGCTGTTCATGGTAAATGTAGCAAATTTTACAGTTTGTTGTGACTTGCCAATAAAGAACTCTCAGGGAGAAAGATAAAGAAATGATTCTACGATACAGAGTTTTCTCAAGTGTGACTAACACAGATGACGACCTGTGCAGAAGGCTTAGACCTGGTATTTCGAAGAAAATTATGAAAGCTCCCAGTTTAGAAGAAGCAGCCTAACATATCTAAAGAGAAACATTTCGGTGGATGTACTGAAAGTTAACAAAAATGGATGTAAGTTCTAGCCTATGTACAAAGTAGGAAAGGCTCAAGAAATAAAAGTAATTCAACCCTCTTAACCAATGAAGGTGCCAACAAAGCACTGCAAAGCAGGATGAAAATGGGAAGATCTACCTTGAATTCTCTCTATTCTTTTCTTTATAAGGAGGGACAATAGTAATTCTTAGTCCTTCTGTTATATGTGACACCGCAGTGTGTACATGGTCTGCTTCGTATTCAGATTTCCACACCAGGTGTCCCCCTAAATATTTAAAGACATTTTGAATGAGGCTATAGCAGATGTGAATAGCAGAGTGCGCATCAAGCTCACCTTCCACAGAACTTCTCAGAAGGATCAGGGAACATTTGAAGACTTGTGGTTTAAATGTCTTCACAAAGCAGGGAAATCAGCTTGCTACTTTTTTTCCTACACCATGCTTTGAGGCCCGTAAGATGAAATTTGGCTTTCTATCACACTGAAAAGGTAACAAATCTGATGCACACCAATACTGGGCTTACACTTCGTATTTTAGTGTTGTGGAAGTAGAGGTACTGTCCTACATGGTAGTAGCCTCCTCTTATCGTGAGCATTAACACTTATCTGTTCAGTGAAGAAAATTAAAAATACAGTATTTATACCTCACAGTATAAAAAGCCCAAATAAACACTGCAGAGGTTCTCATTCAGATTCTTTTGAAAAGGAGCTTTCACGGACAAAGTACAACTGATCAGACAGGGTTTGTCTACACAAAGTCCCTAGAAGCTCACTGTGAGGTGCGAGCGTGGCACAGTAATTTGTTAGGGGAGTGAGTGGTTTGGAGCAGTTACGGAGGAGCGTGAGGCTGCTGTGCCTTACAGTATGAGACGAAGTGACTGCTGGTCACTGCTTCACAGTGAGATGGACAAAAGAGCTGTAAAACCACCTCCTGCAGCAGTTCTGACACTGAATGAAGCTCAGAAAGGCTGGGAAGTTGTAATTTCAAGACTATTAAGTAGCATTAAATATAACCCTGCTGATACCCCTTGGGTTTTTTCCCTTGCATTTGGAATTTTTAAGAATTGTGTCAATAAAAGAAAATGATATTTGGAAGTCTCAATTGGGAATACTTATAATGAAAGACTTGTTTGGGTAAAGACATCAGGACACTTAATTGGATAACTGTTAAATTAATTGTTAAAAAGTTAGTTGAGGAGTTAAGGACAATTCATTCCATTTTATAGGGACATGCCTGTAACTGAAGCTACAGTCTTACCCTGATAGTCACAGTGCTTTTGAATTACAATGGTAATCTTTCCAGTGTGTATAAGAATGTATTTAACTTGCATTCAATACAAATGAGTAAGTGCCATGTGCTCATGACAAATCAAATCAGCAGGTTTCCCAGCTGGTGACATAGGAATTAGCTGTTGGAAGCTTGCACGTATGGAAGGCAAACCAGCCAATGATGTTTGAACAAGGGAGGGTGGAAAAATGCTGTTGAGCAGGAAAAGAGGTAAAATATTTCTTCAGCAGATAGGAACAAAGTGGCACCAGCAAATGTTAAACAGAAAAGTGAGAAGTATCCGTGGAAGTGAAGTTACTATTTAGTTTTATTTGCTTGCTTATTTATTTATTCATTTATTTATTTTGTACAGCGGTAATGATACCATCAATGTCAAGCAAAAACCAAGCTGTGACAAACATCATGAGGGATATTTGTGTAAGTGGAGTCTGCAAGCAAGTTGAGTCGACAGCAGGAAAAACAATGGAAGTACGAGAAATGGTGAATGAACTATTTTCTGTGAGAAGAACAAAGGCATCATAGAAAAGAAGTTTATTGACTTAACAGAGGCTTTTTGCACTGCTAAAGTTTCATTTCATGTTCTGCACAGCGCTTCTATGAAAAGCTACTTGAAAGCTTCTCAGGAAAAACGTATCTTAAGCCAGTGCCATACCTTGTTTAGATCAACTGGAAAAAAAAAATACTTCCCAAAGCTTCTTGAAAATCATGTGAAACTGTTCCTGCACTGCTTCCGTTCAAAGACCACTTGACCTTTTTGGGAAAAAAAAAAACAACATGGAAATCTATTTCTCCCAGAATGTTGCTTATGTACAATGAAATAAAAAATAATTTAAACCTAAAATGCTACTTCTTATTTTTTTTAATGGGATTATGTGTACAGAAAATATATATGTGCATTTTCTAGATTTTTTCCCCCACTTATTTTGGGGAATGATTGGTGATATTTGTGACATAAATTACTTGAAAGAACTATTGAGGGACTGTCATGGGTTTTGTGTATTGTAGACTGATACACAAGTGCTGTTATCTCTGTGTTCATCAACAGCTTTCATAGCAGTAGCATCTTAGTCCTGTGGGAAAAAAGAATTACAGCTTTGGCAAAGGCCTCTAGCTCTCTCCTGGTAGGTTTTACTTTTTTTAGAAAATATGAAACAGGGGAGTGCAGGGCCATGGGTGGTGGCAGATAGGTATGAGAACCCCCTCCTGAAATTTGAGACCTTTTTGCCTGGGCTGCATGTTTTGTTACTCCAGTGCTAATTTAGGATATGTTCCTTTGAACACAGCCAAGATAAATATGATGTGTATCAGTTAATTTTTTGAACATGATTCCCATTTTAAAGACAATTTTTTCATAAGGATGAAGTACGATGCAATTTCTGGTGAGATATTTAAACTCTGAGATTGTTTTCCTTTGCTGATTATTATTGCTTTAAGAAGTCTACTTGTTCCTAGTGGCACCGTAATTATTTTTTTTTTTTTCTTACAAGGATGTCTTTCAAAACGACATGCCAAAGAACTAGGAAAGACAACCTCAGTAGAGTTTCATGTCTGACCAAAGTGCTTGTGCATATTATTTTCTTCCCTGACAAATAAATTTAGAGCTGTACTTTTCCATAGTTACTTTAATTGTACCTGTTAGTACTGATGCCATTACTATTGTGTGCTTTGTTTCCAGGACCTCCTCTATTTGTTGGCTGAAGTCAAAGCTACATGAACTGATGGCCTTGGCTGTTAATGGTGAAGAATTCTGACCTCTACTGTCAAATTATTTGAAAGTATCCCGTCAAAATCCTAGATGTAATTATGACCTAAATGTAAAAGTCAGTGCTGAGAAAAGCAGTACATCTTCTACATGCCCTTTTCCACCTTGTAGTTTGATGTGTATTTATCTTTTTTTTGGGAGATACTAATGCTAAGATTGATTTAGACATTTTACTTTCTTCTGTGAGAAAATTTATTTTAAAGAAATTGTACTGAATAGGTCTGTTTTTCGTGGCTATTATAACTTTCTAGGAAAATAATACTAACACTCAATTCATAAGAATCAAACAAAAGTGTTAGACTATCAAATAATTCTCAGTACATGAAGTAAACTATATACTACATATGAGTGCATATATATTTATATATGGAGAGCATATATTCATGTATGTTGTAGACATGCTTAGTAAATCCTCAAATGCTTCATGCAAATATAAGAAACTCTCATTTCTTTTAATAAACTTAAAGATATTTGGAAGTTTTTCTTCACTTCTTGACAAACTGGATGAAAGCACTACTGTGCCTTTGAAATATTTCAACATCATTAAATACAATAGTAAGTACTCTTTGCATTGACTGAGTTCACCACTGTATTTTTTCTGGTGCTCAGGTAGTTTTTTGGAGCCTAGGGTGCCACCTCAGGACAATGGGTTTATTGTGAAGAATACACATCATGAGTCATGCCAATAACAAGTTACAATATACTGCAATGTTAGTCAGAAAAAAGACCTGCTGGTGACAGACTTTTGAGAGTCTTTAGGGAATCTAGTTGTCCATGTACAATTCTACTTGTATTTCTCCCCTCTGAGCTATTGACTGTTTCCCTGACTATGTCATCCAAAAAGATATATTATGAAACCTGACTTATCCCTGCTGAGTTCTGCAGTCTCCTCGGGGTCAATCACATCGGGTGTGTTCCAGTGACTCATAACTTGTGAAAGAGATAACAGAGGAACTCGAATTTTACACTCAATATCTGTTTAGGACAATTTTCTGTCCAGATAGTTTATCTTTAGAGTAGTCAGCCTTGCAACTCTACAACCACCATAGTTCCCCATGTTTTTCTTATAAAGGAAATCGAGTTTGTAGTTAATACTTCAGATCTGGTCACCCGGATAACTCTTCCTCAAGTGCAGCTATTTCACAAAAAGCCACTTAAAATATTGCACTTCAATGAGAAGGGAGACCCTTTGTAAATACCACCACCTACAAAACTACTAATATCTAGCCTCAAAGAACCTAACGTAACAATGTCTGTCGCAAAATGTTACCTTTCAGCTAAAAGGCACACAATTTATTTACTTCAAATGTCATTATATCACCAGTTTAAGAAAAAGAAGAAAAATACTTGCATGCAAAAGTATTTTCTTAGTAATCTCTCCCTCCACCTCTGAGGCAGGGACTGAGATAATTTTCTGCCAATAATAATGACAGCAGATTAATGGACTAAGAGTCTGCTTTTCTGAAATGAAGAGATTATCCAGGAATCCCTGTTGTTGATTGTGCTTAGTGAGGGAGTGGGAAAGGACCTCTTACTAGTGCTGTTACAATAGGGTACCTTAATTGGTCGTGGCATAGCACTCTCTTTAATTAATATTTTTTCTTCCTTAAGGATTGGATGTAGTATAATTTCCTCTTGGAGTTAACCAGCATTGCCTAAATGTTTAATGTTTGTGTTGAAGGAATGGGTGTTATCTCTGAAATCAGTCTTGTTAACTCTGACCTTTATTAACTTTGTTCATTTTTTAAAAGTTGGGAAAAAAAAATAAGTAAAAGATAGCCTATTAGGTTAAGTTCTGCTCTGACATATGCATGTCCATTGAAACTAATGGATTTTTATAGACAGAGGAAAATTTGCTGGTTATGTTTCATCTCTGGGCAAGGGAAAGGAAACTTGAATGCCTTAGCTGTGTAGTAGTAGATATATATCCCAAGCATATAGAAATATGTACTGGATTAATTTTAAACACTGCAATATTTATCTTGTGCAAGAGCCAAGGTATCCTATATTGTTTAAAATTACCAACATGCTACATTATATATTCAGACTATTCAAGTAGTGTTAAAGGTAAAAAACAGTGCAACCGTACATTTAGTAGTATAAGAAAAATAATATATAGCATGAGACAGTTTCTAGAAAATGTATGTTGTAGAAGCTAGGGGATTTTTAACTGTTATGATTGCATCACACACTTTAGCACAGTCCTTGTAAAATCACTGGAGCAATGGTTAAAACATTTTAATAAAAGTTGTTTTTTATTTTGTGTGTACTGCCCAGTTAGAACTGTGGGGCTTCGCCTATTCTATGTGCGGTTCTAGCAGAAATTAAGATTAGAATACCATCATATCTTGTTAGCAAATTTCTGTTAAAACATGTACAAAGGTGCTAACACAGTTTTAACTTCATGATGCCCTACAGAAAGGTTGAGGTTTTATTCAATTTGGGAAGACATGTTTTAACTGAGGGATAGTTCAGGCAAAAGGATAAACACAGAATTATTAAAAAATGAATATAAATTCAAAATCAATTGAAAGTGTATTAGAATAATTCATTTTGGGGGCTAACAACTACATTTTAAGACAAAACAATATGGCTGTATTTAATTTCTGGGTATGTGACAGAGTCATCCTTATCTTTCTTTGTCCCAGTCCCATGTTCCTACACACACGGAAAACGGTGCAGTTTTACACTGTTATAAACTCACTATCAAGAACAGCTTATGGTTCAGTAATCTTGTGAAAGAAAATAGCAGCAAAAAATCACGAATGTAGGTTAACCACTAAAGAGCATGGCTTCTATTTGTTAATTGAAATAATTTGCTTCTAATGAATGCATGGAGGATAATTCGTTTGTAATTTTCCCCATACAATTTGTTTGGAAATTTTCCTTGTTCAAAACTCTTACACATCCATGATGGAATGGCAGGTGTAAAGTCAGTATTACATTATTTAGAGGATTCACAAGTTTATTGGCACACCTCCTCCTGCTTATAAAAATAAAATCTTTCTTGATCCATTGTGATTCTTCTCAAATCAGAATTACATCCCCAGCGAAACTTTTTTAGTTAACTGTTCTTTTACCTGAATGGGCAGTGAGGCACTTTACTCTGGCCTCCCCATGACTGACAGGAAAATTTCCAATCTCTGTCACTAATGAAGAGAAAAATAATACTAGAGAGAAAACAAAAGGAGAGATTTTACTTGTGCTTTGCTACTTTACAGCTGTTGCGCCCTGCATTCAGAGGCCCTTCTTCCTCTGGCCATCAACAACTCAGGACAGTGCTTTTATTAACCATGCATCACTCTTGGAGGTTGCTGAGCAGCTTCAGGTTACCGTACTTCCCTGAGAACCATTTGTTCCCAGCAGTTTACAAAAAAAAATAAATCTATGTCTGCTAAAAATACGCAGCAGAATTCCTGCTTTGCTAGTCCTGGCACAGACTATATGGAAATGGTCCTGAATTAGAACTGTTTGGACCCATTGCATTGTCTGAACATTCATCATGGAATTAGATAACATGAAACAGCTAGTGTTTATTGGTGACCTGTTAACTTGTGCAGTCAACTGATGTCTCTTCCTTGGTCACACTATGAATTTTATTCTCATAAAAGGTCTGGTATTTTCTGACTTAACTGTTTGACTTGAGAAATTTAACATTATAATATCATATATGCAGAATATTTCTCAGAATGGGTATGTCATTCTGCATCGATGTATTCAACACGGCACCTTCTTATCCCATTTTAGATTGCATAGTTGATATCATCCAAAGTCAACAGATTGAATTGTCCAAATCCTATTTCTCCGCTTTGAGGTAAAATAGCTCAGAAATTTTTACCCAGTAGTATGCAAGGTTCCTGTAACTGCCAAGAGGATATTCTAAAATGATTGCAAGTTGAAAATAATGTGTTGCAATATAATATTTATGAAGTTCAACTTTCTTAGGTTATCAGAAAGAAGATCACAAAGTGGTTTGATTATGATGTGTAAGTACCTACATGAGGAAAAATAGCTGGTGCTAAAGGCCCGTCAGTCTGATACAGAAAAGAACCGGCATAATAAGAGCCAATTGGTACTTTTTACAGATACTCAAATTCAAATAAAAAAATTGGTACTCATTTTTAACAGCAAGGATAACTAGAAATTGGATCAAACTAGCAAGGAAAATTTTAAGTTCCTCCACTTCTGAAGTCATTATAAGTCAAAGTTAGATGTCTTCTTGAAAGGATTCCTTTAGCAAACACAAGTTTTTGACTTCACTTTGGTTAAGTATGAAATTTGATTGTTCATGTTACATGTGAGGTCAAGCAACTGGTACAATTGAACTTCTGGCCTTAAAGTCTGTATCCATTAATAATTTAGCAATACATCTTTGCCTATTTTGTATGTTTGCCTACATTTTGTGTCATAATGGTTTCTTCTCTTCCCACATATTGCAGTTGTTTCTGTTGTTGTATCAGTGAGAACACAGTTAATATGTGCCTTTCTATAGATTCTTTCTTCTTTCATAAGTAAAGCATATTTTGAATAAAATTACTATCCATACCAGATTCATATATTAAAAAAATGAATTAATTTTAAAACTTTGATTTTGAATTTTACAAATGAATAAAAGCTGTAATTGCAAAAATATTCTGCACATTTCTTGAGCTATATTTTAAAGCTCACTATTTCAACAGAACAATGTAGTTTGAGCAAAACACTTAATATTTATAAATATATGGCTGCTCTGCAGGCAGGTCATCCTGTGTATACTCTATGTGCAGTTATCTTATTGGACAGACATTTTTCCTTGACTGAAATCTACGTAAAGCCATAAAGTAAAACTGGTTTCAGATATACCAGAGAAGTAAATAAATATTTTCAATCAAATAAAAGTTTTTTTTTCCCAGCAATACTGAAAAAGGAAGGGTAGAAAATTCTGTAGCAAAGCATTCAGAAATAGATTTTGTTTGTCATCAGTGGCTTTCAAAAAGCATGCTCTATAGCTATATACTGGCAAAGACATCGATCAGTGTCCCTCAGTGTATCCATAATGTAGCTGCTTTTATGTCTTACAGGCAAATGTATCAGGCTCCTCTGCATAATATTAATCTCAAAAATGCTTGCTCATTTAATATCTCCAGCTGCTTTTGCTTTCTTTCTTTTCTACTAATATGAGAAAATATGTGGTGGTGCTTGAATTTGTATACAGACCAAAAATTAGGTCTATTAAGATAAATAATGACTTGTAAATAATACTGAAAAAATTACTTCAGGACATATGTCCCTTCATTCACAGTCATTTTGTTTACTGCAACTTTAAGAGTTCTTTTCTCAAGACTACGTCTTATTATGGCTATCCAACCTAACATGATAAATATTGCCCTAATTTATCTGATCTAGACATCACTCAATTCCATTTCAGTTCTGGGGTGTTGTTTGTTTTTTGGGTTTTTTTTTCTTCTTCCTTTATCACATCAGCCTAATGGATGTTCAAGAAGCCTTGGAAGTGGGCTTTTCCTTGCCTCCCTATGGTACTATCCCCCTATAACTAGGTTGCCCATGGTGTAGCTGTCCATTGCTTTGCACTTTGTACAATCAGTTGTCCCTCACACAAGTACACAGGTACAAGCAGGTATCACTGTCTTTATAATACAGAATAAGCCTGATTTAGTGACTTTTTATATCTTTGACTGTGTTTTAGATAATGCATTTATAAAGATGGGCTTTTTTGAATATGGAGACAACATTAAATTCTCTATTTTGCTTTCAAATCTTAAAATGAATTTAGGAATATTTGAGTATTAGTAACAACAGACTAATAAAGTCCTTGTCTCTTGCTAAAAAGTGGTCTCCAAAACTCATCTGTAAAACACTGTTATACAGAAAGAATACAAGAGAGAGATTAATTCACTTTCACAACTGTTAGGCACATTGCTTAATGTACTGCTGGGAATGTTTTGATACTATTACTGAAGATTGATAGAAGAGTAAGAGACATGTGCTATCCAGAGCTAAAGGTGGGTGAATCTTAAGCATACAGACTCAAGGTCTATCTAAAAATATTTCAAAGGCACAGAAGCAGCTCAGCGGCTTAACTGAAATCGAAACACTTCAAATGTTTTCCTTTGCCATTAAAAATATTATTTTGTTACATACAGTATACTTAGCACTTGAAAGGTTAGAAATTCCTGGTCTTCTCCATAACAACACTGACTCAGTAAAAGATATAAGAGATGGTAACTGATAATGTGAATTGTTCCTTTTTTTTTTTTTTTTTTTTTTTTGACAACTGCTATCATTTTAGTTATCTGCAGGGTAGGCCAAGAAAAATATAAATTGAGAGTCTCTCGTTGTACCTGTTTCTCTTAGCAGATATTTACCTTTTTTTAGACCATATTTGATGAAACCACATAACCCGAGAGAACAGATTTAATGTGATTGGTTTTTTTAAGGATAGAGCATGAACTCCTCCTTTTTTAGGAGAACAGGACAGACAGCTCTTGACTACAGAATCCAAAAAACGATGAAGTGATTACCATCTAAAAATTGCACGTCTAGAATAGGTTGTTTGTGTTGTTTCCCATTTCTGCTACAGCTGCTGTCATGAGCACGGAGTCATGTTGTGGCATTTTATGTTCTCCTTGCAGACTCTGTCACAAGAACAAAACATGAAAGTTTGAAGAGCTACCCTTGCCCATGGAAGACAGTTGAACGTTGTTCTTCTTTAACCTTTTATAGACTCAGTACTGTGACTGACAAGGCATTCCGGTAGGCATTCTTCCTCCTTCCCCAAAGTTGTTGGACCTGTGCAGGGGAGTCGAAAAATGCCAGATAATCAAATGGCAAAACACAGTAAAGGGCAAAGGTAGTGAAATACATTGCAGTCTTTTGCTGTAAGTATGGGACTTTTCACATTTCCAGCCTGTTGAGGCAAAGGTTGCAGAGCTAAAAGCATATCAGGACATGAGAATATTACATCAATTATGATAACAGTGAAAATGATCATAAGCCTCAGGCACCTCTTTAAATTGTCTGTCTTTAATAAAATAAGCTCAGTGATACTTCTTTCATGTCGTATTTCAGGGCAGAGCCTGTCCAGCAAAGCTATACAAATATTATGTCTATGGGAGTCACAATATTTTAAATTTTATTTTATTTTTATAATACTAGCAGCTTCATGAATGTCTTGGATTCTGTGCTCCCAAATATGCATGCTTTTATGGCATTTTTTAAAAACCTCTTTCTTCAGGGATAGGTCAGCTTTGAAACCAAACCATTTCCCTTTTCTTCATTTCCATGTTTTTCAGTTTCCACCTAACGCTCTGCAACTGTGACTGTGGCCCATATTTAACAGTTTTGAACTATTCCTCCATGACTTACATACGTTGCTGAATTTTTTCCTGTTGAATTCAGTTCAAGGTGATTGGGTAACTTGGCCACCGTCTTGGGGGTTCTTCTTGGCTTTATAATCCATGGCATTACATACTTAATAGCATAATTCCAGAATATACTCCAAATAAAAAGCTGTAAAGGAACAGTGACCTCAGTTGCTTACTGAATATTGCAGTAGAAATTAAAATTGGAAGGAATTCAGCATTGCAGAATATTGCAGTAGTAATTATGAGGAGTTGCAAGGAGAATGGCTACCAGGGCAGTGCTGCTTTCAAATATCTTTTCACTCATAAGAAGTACGCAATTCAGGCACTGGAAAGTCCCATCTGGGACAGATACCTTAGTCAATTATCAAACAGGATGTGCTAGAAATGATAAAATGTGTCCATATATGAAACTTTATTTACAACTCTCTTACGTGCAGAAATAATTACTCAGTCTTCTTCCTTTAAAGAAATGGAACTGTCTGAAGGCTCCATCATAATGGAGTAACTCCAGAATCTGCCTTTTTACCATTCTGATGGATGCTGGTAACTGAGGAATGCCTTGTTTGTATGAGTTCTCAGGGAAGAAAACCCTATGTCTCCTTTAAAAAAAAACCACAAAATTTTCTAGTAGAGAGAACTAGAAGCACTCTTTAAAGACAATAAAATGACATTTCTTAGCAATTCAGCCACTCATCACAAAGCTCTGATGCTGTAAATACTTATGGCTGCTCATTATTGCAACCTTGCAAGTGAATGTGAGTTCAGACTCTACGAGGACAAAGTTATGCACATGCATAAGCATTTCAAGCATTAAAGGGGTCATTCCGGGAATATGTGAAAGATCAAACACTCAGGGTTTCTGTTCTATGCAATTGTGTTTGTTCTTCAATGGAAAGTTATCAGTTTCCCTCTGCCATTTTACTCGCTCATCTATAAATGAGCAAGTTTAGGATCTTTTTAAATGCTGCAAAGATACAAAATCTCCTCAGAAACAAAAGAATAGCACCGGTTAGATTCTGAAGATAACTGCAAATTGCAAAAGAGCACCACAACATGACTGGGAAAGAGGCTGAAATTGCCATACCATGTACCAAATCAAAATACCCTGGTGATTACTAAACAGACTGAATGAATTGTACTTAAAAGACATTTTTTTTCCTTAGCGGAGAGTTTGTCTACTTGTTTTTTCTTTCTGTCTAATTTAATGTAAATATATCATGAATGACCTTTCTTTCTTCTTTTTTTTTTCCCCCTGAAATGCTTTGTCTGAACTATAATATCAAAACATCTGGTTTACACTACAACATTTTTAATGTTGACTTTCTGCTCCAGGGAGATGTTTGTTATGTAATACAAGCTTGAAGTACTAACCAATTCTTTTCATATTAGCACAACAACATTGTATCATTGGTGACATCCACCAGATCTGCCTTGGTAGCGGTGAGAGTGAGATGAAGCAATAACAAACTCAAAATGCTTTTGTAAATTTATTATTTTAACTACTGCCCATTTATTTTTGCAACTGCATTGAAATAACTAAGCATAATCTTTCCTCACAAAAAGTCTTCCCTCAGCTGGCTTATGTGTCAATTTAGATATTTAGAACTATGTTCTCTTCTCTATGTAGGCAGGTTTTAAGAAAACAGCTTAATCTTTTGCAATTCTGGGAAGGTGGTGGTGTGAGTGCATAGAGTCAAAAGAATTTCAGGGGACTTACTTAAATACTTATATATAAATATATACTTATATATATACTATCTTTTGTGATTTTGAACATCTCTCCTCAATACTGTTAAGTCCAAATCCTGGAAACCAAATTTTCATTATTTATTTAAAAAAAAAATAATAGTAGTTACATTTGAGATTGTGATTATTTTTTTTTCAGTTCCCTCTCAATTCCCTCAGTCTTAGAAATCTGGAAAAGGTAACTTAGAGCCTGGGAGGAATATGTCTGACACCTTAGAAACATCTTGGGGGCGGACCCTTGACATTGAGGTTGAAGTCCACAAAGCTTAGTATTATCATCAGTCTCAACAAGTGCCAGGAACTTCTCTTAGATCTTACTTTTTTTTTTTTTCCTAATATAAATCTATAGCAATAAGTATGTATTGAAAAAAAAAAAAAAAACAAACAGTAAGAACAAGAATCTCACCAAACCAAAATACCACACCAAATGCATTATTTTGTCACGGCAAGAGAACGAGAGGCAGAATGACCCTCACAGTAAGTACCTAGTTCAGTCCCCTCAAAGGCACCTCCTGGAAAGTGATAAAGCACAATAATACTAAAACACACATGGAAGAAAGTGTTTTCACTTCTTCGGAGCAATTATTTGGTTTAGCAGCACTCTAGGTGGTACAACTGAAATGAGATGCTAAAATTTAACAGACATTGGGCTTATTTTGTGAAATCTATTTGCTCTTGAAAAATATTCTGGTATCTTCTGATTTCAGCAACAAACTTTGTACTGATAAGCAATTTATAATATCAGATTTTCCACAGTATCTATCATGTTTTTGCAAACTGTCTCATGCTAGTACTCATGAACATACCCTCTATTGGCTTCAACAGGATCAGAAGCATTGATAAATACTTATCTGGTATTACTTATTTTGAAGAAAATGTTATAGGAAATTGCTTGGACAAACTTCTTCTCTATCTTTGGCCCAACAAAAATAAATTTAAGCTCTGTATTGTAAATGTTAGTAGCATATTTCCTATA
>VZRU01020572.1:206671-372318 GCA_013398155.1 Pedionomus torquatus | reverse complement strand
TCCTTCCTTCCTTCCTTCCTTCCTTCCTTCCTTCCTTCTTCCCTCCCTCCCTTCCTCTGCTGTCTTACTCTGCTGTCTTACTCTTGCTCTTTTTTTCTTGATTTTTAAAACTTCAGAGCAACTGTTTCATACTAAAAGTACCAAAACCACCAAAAAGGTATCTCTTGTAGAAATTTGATTACCAACTTCTGCACTGAAGCCTGTAAAGTTATTTAAACCAATGAGCTGGTCCCAGTTCTTTATCTAAAATATTAGTGACTTGCAATGATCAGAGTATTTTGAAGAGTTTGAAATTTCAGCCTTTTCTTACCCATCCAAAACAGAATACACTTTTATTAGGAAAGTCAGACCCCTGGTCCCATTATGGGACCTGCTAGTGTGACCCAATGACCCTCATGTATGGCCTTATTAAACTTGAAAAGACTCTACATTCGAGCTCCAGACAGTTCTGGTAAATGTGTTGAGGTCTGAGTCAAACTCTGTATTCCTTCCTCATAACAGCTTTCCTTGGGATTGAGGAGGTAACTGCAATACAACTGAGTTGTACACGGTATCAACAACGAAGGAAGAGCAGGAAATTCATGAATGTTTTGAAAGAATGAAGAAGTAGCTGGAAGAAGAGATTTATAACAGCGAAATAAGGTAATTTGTAAGAAAAGTTAGTATGTTTCCTCTTATGGAATACAAAAATTAAAACAATTCAATCAGGAATCAGTAGAATGCATATTTGTCATGTTGAATTATTTTATTTCAGTAATGTCAAAGAATTAGATAATGAAGTGAGAAAAAAAGCTTAAATTATTTAGTTCAGCTCTTTTCCCATTGAATTCTCCCTTCCAGCACTTTGATTTCAATGAAACTACATTTTCATAGGAAATGTACTGTTCCTCTCACCTTACTTTGTTCTAAAATAGTTCAGATTTTTAGCCTTCCAGGTCATGCTGTGTAGTCTTTTTTTTCCCTTGGGTGTTTGAAAATGAGTTGGAACTGAAAGGATAAGAAGTTATTGGAAGAAGAGGGAATTTGATCTGTTAAATTGCCTGTGTTATCAGCAGTGGTGGAGATATTGAAATTACATTTCTATACTTAAGGCTTTATTTGTGATATGTTTTTAACTTAAATCTAATATGCACAGTCATAGGAGTTATGAATCCTCTCTGGTATCTGTATAACTATAATGTCTAACCATATTGTCTAACTAAACTGAGAATATTTGTTTATTGCCATCACGTCCCACCTGGTGGGTGTGTGTTGCACCGTCTCAGAAAGAGCAGGGGTCAAACACTGAATTTCTGCAGCGTTGTCTAAACCCAAAACCGTGGGTAAGTGGAACTTACAGCCTGACACTCGGGCTGGCAGAAATGCAATTATTTCACCACGAGCCACAATTTCCTTTGACATTCTCTAACTCATTAAGCCAGCTTGTCGTTAATTGTCAGGAAAGGCCCGGGGTACTTTGTGGCGGCAAGGACGCCAGCCCAGATGCAAAACCAGCCCTCGGTCTCACCAGTGGTACCACGTGCTGCAAAGGTAAAGGCTACACGGAGAGGATTCTTCGCGAGGAAACTGCTCTGCAGACCTGAGCGTGATGAAATGGAAGTAGAAAAGCGGTGTGTGGTGGCAGCGTGCTCCACACCTTAAGAAGTTGTCGTGCCTGTGGAGAGCCAGCTGCTGCTGAGCCAGAACACCTCTCCGACTTCTCGTATCGTGGCCCGTGGCTCGCAAACCACAAGAAAGCCTCATCGTCTTTACATGACAGGCCAGGAGTGGGAAACAACCCATATTTCTGCCAAAATACTCTGCGTTAAACATATTGAGCAGGGTTTTAAAAAAAAAAAAAAATCATAAAAAACTGTAAGTAATATCTGTTAGGAAGGAAGAGAATTTGGAGCTTTGCTAGAGCTTTCCAACAGCTAAGAGCGTCATTATTCATAAATCACTGGAAGTACTTAAAGTGAAAGTCAAAAAGATGAAAGCTCATTATAGAAAATGAACAGCCATTTTCTACTGTTTCTGCAGCAGAACCTTGATATCTATTTACATACCATTTCTAATATTAATATCACTGTGGTAAAATAAATCACTCCCCACACTTTTACATTTTTAATTACATTTTACTGCACTTGTTCTTTTGTTTACAGTTAGCTGATGAAATATTTATTGTATCTTACATATAGGATGGGGTTTCAGTATTTTAATCAGATTTTCCACATAATCTTCCCCCCAAAACCCTTCCTTTACTGTCTTTTTTATGACCCTAAACACCACAGGATGTTGTTTCGTAGCAAATCTCATTATTTTTTAATGCATGGCTATTTATTAATGTATTGTGTATAAAACACACTATGCATTTCTTTGCATTGATGAATACATTTACATCCACTTGAGAATAAGAATTCCCTTAAGGGCCAATCTCACATTTCTCTGGCTATGCTGCCAAAGGACTACCCTTCTGATGTTTTCCTGTTTTTTTGTGGTTAGTAGTTGTTTTTTTTTAAAAGGCACAATGGGGTCTGTTCTGATTTGCTGAGAAGGTCTTTCTACCAGTGAACACAGATCATTATTCATTTTCTGGATGTGGACCTGCATGTGCTGTGACAGAGATTACTGAACAAGGTACCCATATCTCAGCTCTGTTTTAATAAAGATGCTCTGAACGGTTCTTTCTTACTGTGAAAGAAGTAAATTGCTCTCACTGCATTGCTAATGTTGGCATTTTCCACTGGTAAGTAAGCACCTGTTTGGGGATAACAAAATATTAAAGTAAAAAGTTTGTTTGAACCTCAGGCCTTAAGAATGTAAGGCCTTAAAAAAAATCTCACCAAAACCAACATTAATTTGTCATAAGAGAACCGGGTGGAAGACATCAGCTTGTATGAATACAATGCATTTAGTCATTCAAAGCACTGAAGATAATATGCATTGGGTACAGTTATTGATGAGGATTTTTAAACTTCAGTGACTGTAATCAGAATTGAAAAAAATAACCTGGATGGTTTATTTACATATTTGAACTCTTTTTTTCTCTTATTTCATTCTTTGTTTGTGATAAAACAAGAGCCAACTGTGATTTAACTGTGTATTATCTACTAAATTACTGCAGACAATTCCTACTTCTTTTAATTATCAGAGAGTAAGTTCATTGGAAATATTACTAGCTGAAATTCAGCTCTCTTAACCATCTTCCGCAGGAACTTTTCACCCCAAGTGAGTCAAAAACAGATAGCCCTGCATCTCATGGAGCCTTTGGACAGTATCTAGTGAATCATCAAGTCTTCTGTGCAGAAATTCATACTTAGGGCTAGTGAGCAATAACAGGGGCCAAAGGGACAAGAGTAGTTCTGGAGGCTTTTTGTCTCTGTAACTGCAAATGGTCTTTACTTTTCAGGGCATAGATCAGCAGTGTAAAGGAAGAATAACATTTTCCCCTCACTATATGTAGAACTTCCACAATCATGTAGTAGGATAATATAGCACAAAGTTTGTTACATTGTTTTGAGTCAGCTGTAAAGGGTGAGGGAAACGGTCCCCCAATTATTGTTTAAAAACCAAACCGATGCACACATGTACATAAATTTTTAATCATCTAATGCACTCGGATGACTGCAAACTAGATTTATCCAAGAAGTTATTATGTTCTGGATGTCTGTAACTGCTCTGCATGTAGTCTTTATGGTCTATTGGGTAAATAATATACTTTTTTAAAACTTATGTAAATACTTATATACAATAGATATCCTAATGTGTCCAAGGGAGTGGTTATGCTGAGTAAATAACAAGCAACTTTAAGATTGTCCTCTTAGAAATTTATGCATACTGTATGATACATTTGTGTTTGTGGAAGAGATTAACTAGAAGTTATTCTGTTCGTGATGCATTCCTGTATTTTTCAGACGCTTTAACTGCTGAAAAAAAATCCTCTTTCTATCTAGATATACTTATGTATTCCAGTAAAATTAATATTGTGATTCAAAGAAGAACACAGAAAGTTAGTTTATGTAAAAGTAATAATTAATATTGTGATTTAATTAACAAAATTACTATGTGTAAACTTATTATTGCAATTCAAAGAAGGACATAGGAAGTTAGTTTATGACTTAAATGATACTTGATCAATATTTCTAAGCCTTGTAGTTTAAGAAATGTATTACATCACTTTGTCGTACAAAGGCATACCAGTGAATCCAGTAATTTAATGTGGTTCTGCAATCAGCTTATGCATCTAGGGGAATTTTTGGGTGGGGTGGGTAGACTTCATTTATACTGCCTTATGCTGGAAAGCCTTGGTAGCTGCCATTTCACAAAAGTAGTTGGAATACTATTTTCTGCTCCTTTTTCCATAAAATATAGGAGAATTATTATCGCCATCTTAAAGAGGTAGAAAAAGACCTTCTGCATCTATGTGACTGATTCCTCTTCTGCATTCTGGATTGGCTCATTATGGTAAGTCTACTATTAATTTACCTAAACCAGGTTGCAATCCCTGACCACGTGCCACATCCCTGCCTTTACCATCAGAATATTTTGTCAATTGCTAGTCAATACTTTTCTTTCTTGCTATCAGCCCTTTGGCTCTTATTTGAGTGATCATAAAATCATAGAATAGTTTGGGTTGGGTCCATTTCCTTTGTTCATAGTATTATCTCACTGTCATTTAAGATTTCTTGTTCTCTGCCTCTTGAATTTTCAGTTTTCTAAGTAAGGCTTATCAGCATTAGCAGCAGCAAACTCTTTAACAGCTTTTTGTCTTTGAAGAGAAACAGGGTTGGTGTGAGTGGGTTGAGCAAAACTAAAACCCCTTTTAGAAAGATATATATGCTGTAAGCAGCCAACAGAGTTGGTAGCATCCTGCCAGCCAAAAATGATTTTGTGACTCTGGTTTAGTTTCCCCCTTGTCAGCTCTTCTGTCTTGAAATCTGTACCAGGAGAATGGTTGAATCCAACATGGGCATCACAGATCCATGACACTGCTCCTTTTCTCCTTTCCCTTTTTATTGAATAAGAATAATTTTGTTGTTTACAGTTTATCAGCATGGTGCTATTTTCCATCTATTACCAGGATTTTTTTTTTGTAAGCCAGTATTTACTGTAGCTAATAACTGATTTATTGGAGCTTCTCTGGGCTAGGCATTTTATCAGGATGATTAACTAACAAATGAGAAATTACACACTGGTAACATCCAGCTTGTTAAGGATTTGTAAAGATTATTGTTGAGTAAATAAACACTAACAGCAACCATGTCAATGCCTCCAAAATAACATTTGGGAAAGTTTATCTGGGATACAAATGCACTGTGATATAAACTATGTTCCTAGGAAGAACACTGTTGCTTAGAATATGACCTGAAAATTATTTTTCTGTGATTCAAGGCCCTAAGAAGGAACAGATAGAGGCACAGAACTGAGGAAGATGAGTACCTAGGAAAGTTTTCAAACAGAAGAACCTGGAACCAACATTCCTTTTCCTGTCAACAGCACAGATATTTCAGGAAATATAACTTGTGCATGTGTTTCTGCATTTAAATTTCTAATTTTTCACAGATTATGTATTAATTATATCCTTAGTCTGATTTCACAATTATTCTGCATGAAGATTTCCTATTGAGTTCAATCAGAGTGTAGATGATGGGTCAATAACAGGATAGGGATTATTAGTCACTATTACACACACACGCAGGCACATTTGCCCATGCAAATAATTGGATATATCCAAGTAGCTAGTGAGGTTGAAAATTATTGCCATTTGTTTAGTCTGAATGTCATGGCATTAGTGTGCACTGTTCCAAACAATATGTGAATTGTACCAGATGAATAACAAAACCTTGCTCCGAGACAAATTGAAAGGCACGAGCAGGTAACTAGAGAGTGTATTGCAGAACAAAGCAGCATGTTGTCTTCATCATGGCAGTGCGTCAAGAAAGAATAGGTTCTTAGATATTTTCAAGGGGAGGAGAAAGAGAACTTTGCACACCTTAACTGAAAAAACAGTGCATATTTTCATGCCAGTAATAATAGTAAAACAAGAGTACTTCAATAAAAGTATCACGATTGTTGATACAAGTTGGGCCCAATGAAAACATTTCATCCATCACCCCTCATCCGAGGCAATCGTACAAAATGTTAACAAACCATGATTACAGCATAGTCGTTAAACTGGGAGATGGATCTGACACAGTTAAGTACATACAGCAAAAATATTGACTTTTCAGAAGTTGCATGGTATTGAAGTTTCTGCCTCTCAATGTGTCTAGAGAACATTAAGACTTGACCTGAGCCTAGATATTGAATCCCTGTTAAATTACTAAAAAATTCACATACCACTCACATACCATAAAAAAATCTAAGCAAAGCTGGCTTCAGACAGATACAGTAAGTACAATTCATTACCTGAGGCCCTATAATCCAGAAGTCCCCACTGGATTTGGCCAGATTTCCACCTTCACAAGCCACTCGTCACACATAAGCTCATGAACCCAGACTATCTTCACAAGTAGTAGAGAAACAAGGTGCTTCAGGGTATGATTAGTTTCATCTACATGAAACACTGAGCCAAAGATGTAGATTCTGTAGAGCAGCACATTTTTCTCCATTGTTGATAAAGGTATCTAGAAGATCAAAATGTCTGAAGGTACCTACACTGTCCATGTCTATGGTTATGTCTGTATTTGGTCAGCTAAATCCAGTCCTGAGTATCGTTCCTCATGGTCCTGCTGACTTGTTGAGGCATTATTATGTCATCTAATTCACCCAGTTTTACAATTTTTTTCATTTCAAAGAGCTGTTTTCTCTGATTTACCAATGGCAAACTGTACATAGCTCTGGCAGGAGGACTTGCCATGTGATCCTTGAAGACTAGAACCTCCTGCCACTTCTTCCTGATTCCTGTCATAGCTTCTTTCCATTCGTCTAATATTGTTGAAATGCCAATGATAGCCCACACTCTATACTAACTCGCCCTACTTGGTTGTCTTGCTATGGAGCCTGATCTGGTAGACGCACTCAAAGCAGTTTTTCCTAGGAATGAAATAAAGTGTTTACTTGAGAAAACGAAGCTCTGGATTCAGCTTTCTGCTTCCTAATTATTTTTTGTCTCTTTGTTATTCATTACTGCTAAGTACAGAAAATTGAATGCAGAGGTGGGAAAAGCTGGGTTATAATGTCACTTTTCTCACTTGGCTCAGTGAGGATTATTCTACAGAAAACAGAAGTTTCAGTTGAACACACAGAGAAGCTTCACCTTTGATCACCTTCACTAGTATTCAAGAGTTTAACAGTCTCTGGCTACAATCTTTCTGTGGGACATGTGAGCTCAAATCCCCTGAGACAGGAGTATACTGAATGCACATCTTTTACCTCCTGTATGAGAACTCTAAGCGTGGGCTGGTAGGTGATCTCAGCTGCTCTGCTTCCACACCTGAAGGGGCAGAGGTAGGCACTAGATGATAGAAAAAAAAAAACAATTTAGGCAGGAGCATTGATGTGCATGGCATATTCTGGGACTTTAGATGATATAAATGACCAAACTGATGGAAATTTAGGGAAGTGGACATGCAATGTTTACATTCCTGTAGCTCTGAAATCTGAGAAAGTCTTTTCTGCTCCTTTTAAGACTGAATGTTGGCCATAGTGGGTCCTGCACTCGAGACTTACCACAAGTTCCGTGAACCTGGGAATGAAAAGATTGCTATTCACAAGCTTCAGTAGTTCAGAAGTCGTGTAACCCCTTCCTCCCTTCCTTCCTGCCTTCCCGTCTTCTATCCCACTTGCCTTTCTACTTTGCCTCCTTTAATTTTGGTTTCCATCAGGGAAACATAATGTTTCATAAAAAAAACCCAAAACACCAAACCACCCAGATTTTGTTTACAGTGTCCTCAAGGAAGCAGTATGTTAGAGTAAATGTCTCATTATCGTAACTCAGGAGCTTTCTCAACACATATGGTGCATTTGAACAACAGAAGTATCACTCATATTGAGGAAATACAGCTTTTTTGACTATTGGACTTCATTGATAGCATATTTGGGGTATTACTGCAAAACCTTATCGTAATTACCATGTCCTTTTTCTGAATGCAAATATTATATGGTACCACCTGTTAGAGAAGATCACAGCCCCACTGCAGTCAAGGCAAGAATTCTGATCTCATGAAATGCAACTATGTGAATTCCTCCCCCAAAAAGAAAATATTTGATTATTTTTCTTCTTAAAAAACCCCACCCTTCATTCTCTTTTTAAATAGTTTTAGCGTACAGTAAAATAAAATAAAAATCACATGTAAAAGAGACAGTTCCATATGTCCAGTACATATTGTATTTGCAAAAAAACAAGAACACACTTATGTCTAATACATCATCAGTACCACTAAAGGTACCTAAAGGGAAGACAGAGCAGCTGCCTGTTCTAACGACTTTCATTTATTTCTGTTCAGGGTATCCTTATAATGAATATTTTAGATCTATGACAGGTCTGGAATATTTACGTTTTGTTTTAGGAAGAACAGTACGTACTAGATTTTAGCAATATTTATTTTTTGGAGTGATTATAACTTTCGCAATACAAAAAACTGTATTTAAGTTTGAAATGAAACTGTATTTAAGGAGAAAAGCAAACTTCTTTGTTATTTTCCATGATAATAAATTGCTTAATCTCAAACTTTTCATGCTTTCTTTCAGTCTTTTGCTGGAACAACTTAGAACCCGATCCTAAGTTCTTCTGAAGTTTATTTTTCTCAAAGTGATAATAATGAATATTATTATACGGAGGTGAGCAGAAAAATGAGGCTCAGAAGACAAAAAGTACAGCAATTTTAATTCACTAATAGTATACTTAGATATCTTTAGTCTTCTGCCTACTGCTAATTTCTAACTAGAAATGATTGTGGACTGTTCTTCAAGTATCTTAACCTGATTTGCAGGTGGATAATTAGAGACAAATTTATTTCCCAGTATTTATTCTCATCTCCAAAGTTCAAACTGCAGCCCTTGATTTTGAAATATGAAGTAATCTTAAAAATTGAGTTTTGCATCTATGAAATGTGAGGTGTCCAAATTCCTTCCACAGAGCAAGAGGAAAGTAGTTAGCCCACTTCTCTCGTTAGTGAAAGGGTCACCATTTCTCACTCAGAAGGGGAAGATCTTACATTATCTGCTCAAGCTGTGCCAAAATACTGGGTTATACCTAACACAAGCGAAATACTAGCCATTATTAAGTAAGCAGGGAATGCATGTGGCACACTGTAATGCATGTTATGGAGACGCTTTAAAATGCTCTGTGTACAATAGAGAAAAGGGAGGAGGTTCCAGTGCTCAGGCAGAGCGTATGGTAAGCACCTGGTCCCCCCTAGTCATGACTGGCTGGTTTGGGTGGCATTGCCCACAGCATGGGCCATGTCATCTGACTGAAAACTAATATCTAGTATTTACAAAAAGACCAATTGGCTCAAGAGCAGTTTGTAAATGTTTTCGTTTCTGCTGATCGCTCTGATCCTCAATTGGTATCATATCCACTGGTTCTGAGATCTTGCTGCCAGTGGCTGGAAGTGTTTATGCTCTAATATGGTAACTTTCAAGCCTGCCTTCGAGACTCTCCACGGATCCTCAAACACACCGCGGTCTAACTAGAACACTATTTGACACACACTGTACAATTACTTTTTCCCTCACTAATGATGTGTAAGGACCTACAAATACATAGCTGTTCAAGCAGTGAAAAACTACTGCGATCCACTGCATTTTGGCTTTATTGCAGCACTCCATGTGTTATTTCATATCCTGAAACAGGGAATTTAACCCTACCCAAAGTTTAAAAGAAGAAATGCAAAGTGCTTTGTTATCCATGATATATGCTGAAATAACAGGCGGGGAGACATGAGGAAATTTTATCCTCATTATCTTTATGGTGTAAATGATTCTCTTGATAAAGCATCTTCATTCGATGCAAAATTAAAAATGCATGACTCATGAAACCTGCAGGATTTTACAGGAGGAAAAAAACCCACAAAACAGTGAAAAGAATTTTATGTTATATACACTCGGGCTTGCTTGTTCAGTTCTAGACAAGCAGTCAAAAAAAACCCCAACACCTTCATAAAAATTCTTTGACCCTGTTTCTTGCCATCTGAGTGGTCATGGTTGATTGGAAAATCAATGAAGTGCTGTGAGAATTGCACCTCACTGTTGCAGAAAAGCCACACAAAAATCCAACTTTTCACATGAGATGAAAATTGCCTTTGGTTCATTTACTCTCTTAAGACACATTAAAATCAAATCTATCACCCCATTTGGCCATCTGTCAATTCTCACTACACAGTAAATGAGTAAACTTTGTTCCTTGATCACCAGAATTGGAGGATGTTTTGTTGTTGTAATAAATGGTTGTAGACCTCAGAGACAGAAATAAATCAATGCAATTTATAAACTGAGGGTGAAAATGTTAGATGCAGTTTTCATTCTACAGAGAATTATGTATGGATGACTTGCAATAAATAAAGCACAGCTTTAACAGCTTACAAAAATAAATAATGAAGATGAAAGAAATTAATGTGTAGTCCTTTTTTTGGAATCTTTTAAATACAAGAGCAAGTTGCACATCAAAAGTGCAACCACCTTTATTTTAAATGATCAGTCAATGAATAAGAGAGTTCATTCCCTTCTCTTAACCAAAACTCAAGTTTCCAAGCACAAAATGAACTAGTAACCAAAAGCATATTTCCTATGGCCTTTATAATAATTTTTCTTCTTTTTATCTACAGAATAATTATTTTCCATAACAGAGTATGAAGTTCACAAGAAAATTTAACTTTTGTGGAGTAGCTTATGTTGAACTGAAGAGGGCTGCTTCTGGAAATGAGCAGTTGTGTTGGGCTGGTGCTCCAAAGAGTCCAGGTGCTCCAGTCATTAAAAGCCTAGTCTTGATTTCCAGTCAGCTCATCGTCTTTTGTGGTACCATCATTTGCACACTCATTGTTAGCTGGCAGCATTCTTGTAGAGCCTCAACTATCTTGTAGCTAATTAGCTCCAAAACAAAATGTATGAAAATACAGAGACTAAACATCTGGCAACAGCCATTAACGAAGCTATCAATTCCATCTCCCAGCAAACTACATTAGTACACCAAAGGTATTTTCAGAAGAATAAACCATCAGTCCCCAAATTGTGGTCTGTAGCAACAAATAGTCTTCAGTGGGTTGCAGATCAATGTCACCTTTTTACAGTTTTGAATTAAAAGTATGATGGCAAACATGTTTATTTTGAAGAGTTTGAGAATCACTGAAATAAATCATCAAAATCACAAGTATAAAAACTGCTGAAACAGCAGATTCAGATTTTCTTTAATCCATGATTTTGCAGAAAAATTTTAAAATTACAAATATTTTGTAATACATGTGAATGATCACTTCCATGTAATCACTTCTTTCTTTTTCTTTCTCCCTTTTCTTTTTTTTTTTTTGTTTAACGTACACGGAGGTTTAAGAATTGTATTGGACAGAGCACTCAGTTTTGCAAACATTCTGAGTGAACCAATTTCAACTGCACAGATTTTTTTAAGATTTCTGTCTACAAAGATAATGCTGAAACTAATGGCTTCTTCTGCTAGAAGCTAATGATCTTATATTTGTATATTTCTCCTATAACATGATACAGCTGCAAGTACTGACACCAGATATTTTCTGCAGGAGTCACAGCGATTGCAGTGTAAGATAGAAGTATATTAGTTCCAGCTTTAGACCTAATTAACATGCTTGCTCCAATCTAGTTGAGGTAGCCAGAGTTCAGCAGAGGCAACTTCTCAGAGTATTTAACTCTTCTTGGAAAGATTTCACATACAATTCCAAGTTGCAGATGATCAGATTGTGGCTAGCCTGCCACCCGTATGCAAGCTAGCAAGTTAAAAGCAAGCTATGACTTAAATGTAAGTCTATACCACCTAGCTAATCCAAATTGTTTGAGATTGTCAGTTCTGACCCATTTGACATACACAGAGGAACCACTACAGGTGTTTAGAGTTGTTTTAAGGATGCTTTCACTCTCACATGGCTGCACTACATTCTAATCCTGACTGTATGATCCTCACAGTAAAAAAATACTCATGTGCCAGTATACTCCCAAAGGTTTTTATATGTTTCTTATGGTAGAGGAACAGCTTTGCAGCAGTGAATTTGTTGATTAGAAATTTCTGAGCATCTCTGTGTAAGGAGCTGAGATACACGTCCCCAGATACACGAGTAAATGCAAAAAAGAGTACGTAGCAAGGAAGGTTGAGTTCCTTTGGAGACAATGTTCCTTAGAAAAGGTGATGATTTCTTGGGCTAGACAGTTGGTCTGTAACTGGCTTTCCATGTGAGAATTAAAAATGAAAGGCATCACTGGCCCATGGTGAAAACCATTTTGTACATCTTTATACCACCCTACTATTCAGTACGTCCGCATGTGATAGAAAAGAGTCCTTGTAACGAAGAAGCAGAAATGTGACATCAAAGCTAAAAAGGAATAGTGAAGAGCCTGTTTGGGAATGATGAACCTTGCACTGTTTGCCAGCCTGCCATCATATTACTTAAACTTTTTCTTTCATCCTTTGGAGATACAATATTTTCCTTTGAAAAAAATAAATAAATAAACCTTGACCAACACACTGCAAGAAATAGCTTTTATTCAGAGCGCTCACAGCATTTTATTGACAGGAGTCCTGTCAAAAGCAAGAGCGATGAAAAAAATAATAAAACGCTGACTTTATTTTATAAAACTAACAGCTATTTTTCTTCTCACACTTGGGCTCAGATTTTTAACACGATCAGCCTTCCCATTAGGCTAGCATAGAGGTGGCTATTTTTCCTATTGCTCCTCTGTCAGCTAGAATAGGGCAGGGCAGAAGCTGTGACCCTGTCACAGAACCTACTTTTGCTGTCTATCCAAACTTGGTAACGCTTTTAGTCTTCGGATATTTTTATCTTTATTTTTTTTGGTGCAACACAGGCAGCTGGCAGTGGTAAAAAGTCGCTACTCTTTGGAGGACTCCCCTCCATTTACTTATAGACCTGTTTTTTGATTTGCAATGAAGCCCCTTTCCAACACCAGAACAGTTGTGAATAAGACCCCCTCTTTGCCCCCAACATTTCTCTTAAGTCTTTATTTTGTTGCCGATTCATTTTTCCATAGGTTCTCCTTTCTGCACAGTCTGAAAATCATTGTTTCACAAGGCGAGACAATCTGTATTGTGGCACTTGGCTCCCTGGGATAAAGCAACGAGTTGCTCATGAGAACTTATTTTTAATGGTGTTAATGTCACAAAAGAACCAGGCATTACATTTATCACTGCCATTCCCTGGTGGCATACGCCAGGAAAACAAGGAAAGGATCAGAAAATCAAAGTGGTCTAAGTAATTCAGAAAGACACAGAGGGATCCTTTCTGCTGAAAACTCTTGTCTAGCTGAAAATGACGGGATGTTTCTCAGGGCAGCGTTTAAAAATTTAAACTGAAAGCTTAACAAAGCAGCCAGCATTATGTGTAATACAGACTCAAGTGAAAAGCCAAAACATCCAGTTTTGTACTTCATGGTGGGCAACTCCACTTGGTTCAGTACTCAAATTATTCCTGTAGCTGCAAACACATGTGATGGAGTACATCCCACTGTGAAGAGCTAGCAAAGTGCAAATGAATTAAAAATACCAAAAGGACTAAATAGCTACATGGCTCACGATACCTGTCCTGGGTCTATGTTCATTAAATAACATTGGCTTTTTTAAGGATCAGGCAACTTGTATACATGAGCATATGGACTTTTAAATTGGGTCTTCATGAGCAAACAACTGATTGTCTTGGAAGACAGACATTCAGAGCAAAATGAGATAGTGAAGTGGAAGCAGAACACCATCTTACCTGAAGACATACAGTCACTGGTACACGCTCACATGCCCTGACTTCTTCTCAAAGGTTTCACCTACCACTCTCATGCATCCAGAAAGACTGCTGGAGGCCACACAGATATTACATGAATTCTTAGACCTACATAAACTAGATGACATAATCTTTTTGCCCATTGATCTTCACACAGGGAATTCATCTACTACTATGTTAAATTATTCTTCTAGCTCACATGAATGGCAATTGTGGGGGAACGCAAAGGAGGCGTGCTGCATTTTTTCGTTTAGCACATGGCAACTTCTTCTCTTTGTGTGTCCTATAATGCACACAGGCACATTTCAATGCTCATAAAAGCAGGAACCAGGACAAACATAACAATACCTCTGTTACAATTATATTCGCTCATATTTCCTTAGCAACTTTTTCAATGTATGTATTTTTCACTTCCCTTTTACATATTGGAAGGGAAAACAATGATAAGGTGTCATTTTTATCATCATCAGAATATTCAGCTCAAAATGGGTGGGTCCCCAGCTGAGTACTAACACTAAAGGTTTACTTTTCTGTGTGTCATATACATGCCATTTCAGACTCAAGTTTCTCTGCCACTTCCTCAGTTGGTGTCAAAATCTCCACAGATTAGCTCTACCTATGCATACATACAATATGGTTAGAAAATTCTCAGTGTTATTTATTGGGTTCAATAACACAGTGGTAGATTTGTCCACTGAAATCTGTTTGAAAAAGATTTGCTTTAACGAGGGCAAAAAATTTCCTTGAGGTGAACAGCTAAGGCTAATCACCAAGTTGATGGGACAAGAGACAGCTTTAGAGGTATTATTTGTAGTAATTGTGTCACAAAACAACGTGAACTGGTGTGCGATTTCCCATAATACTCTGATAACAATGATGTTGGCAAGATCAATAAACCACAGATGGACTTCATCCAGAACCCAAGCATTAAAATCAGCACTAAATGCTGAGTCGTTCTTCCCAGTGGAATCTGGCACTTAGCAACTACTTTAGTTTGAACCAATTTCTTCATAAAGAAACTGAAAGATAATAAGCAACAGCATTAAGTATTAGCTATGATTATGGTAATATAATTAGCTAAGATTGTGTTGTGTTGAAATCAACAAAGCAGGACTGGCATTGTGAAAAATGGAAGTGTCTGTTTTAAATTTACATTTTAAAATCAGAGTCATGCGATGACAATGGGAAAGTAAAAAGGAACTGTGGTGACTACTGAAAGCAGTTTGGTGCTTCAATAATATGTCAGTACATATAGTGAAGTTGGGAGCATTATGAGAGACGGGTACAGAAAAAGTTGTCATAAAATTGTTGTTTTCTACTTGACACAACCACTTGGTTACATATTGAGCATGTAATGCAAGGATGGCTTTCAAGCAGAAATACTTGTTCCTTGTCTAGCCAGAAGTTTGGGTGAGCTGCTGGGAATACCAGGTGGTTAGAGTGATAATCAAAAAGAAGTGAAATGTTGACAGTACTCATTGCTGGGTTTACGAAATAATTTTATATCTTGATATGTGCAATGGAGTAATACAGTCACATCTGCCCTTTTCCAAGCATATTAAACCAGTTCTTATGTTCTAGAGCACTGTTGCCCAGCCTTTCACAAACTAAAATCCTCTGGAAATTTCCTTCCAAGCAGCAAATACAAAATAACCTCTACTCCCTGGCTGAATGTCTAGGTAGCAGTGATTTGACACTTTGCAGCTATCAGTAGTTTTAAAGGAAGGGGACACTAAATTTTTTGAAAAGTGTTTTTGAAAGTGTTGAAATAGAGTTTTTGCAAATCTGTGCTGAGCATCAGAGCCAAAACCCAAGCATGGAATGACTCAATGCAATTAGAAATCATGTCACAGCCATGATGGGAACGTAGATTAGACTGTGTGTAATTTTCTACATGATAACTTTTAACCAAATATGTGAGCAGCTGTAGCTTGTCTGGCTCTTAATGTAACTTGAGAATGTACATATAATGTTGCTGTTGGTTTAATAATATCATTCTTCAGTCTTACAAGATCCAAACTAATACCTTTATCTATACCCAATGAGAAATTTTGCTATTTCATCAAAAATTAAAAAAAGACAAAATTGAGCTTTTTGAGCTTCCATTTTACAAAATTTAATTTTTTTTTTCATTTTTTTCATTGCTAAAGGCCTGTGAGGACAAAGCATCTTCTAACCACTGCAACATAAATTGTAATTAATGGTAGGATTGACGGGTAACATAGGCCAGTTATAGTTCCGTAGGAAGGACGAACCTTAAATTTCTGAAGGAAATTTTCTTTAATTTTTTCATCCTCTTTCCTGTAACTTTTGTTGGGTTATGGGTGTGTCTTTCTAGCTTTTCTCACTTTTATCATTGCATCTGGCATTCAGTCCTTTTGTAGGGCTATGAGAAAAATCTCTACCCGGAATTTCCTAGATGTCTCAATTGCATGTAGATGGCACTGGAGACAAGAAGTCACTCTCGAGTGGCGAGTAGCCTTATTTGAAAAATGTTATATTCAGTCAAAATCACACCACCTAAATAAACAGCAGTATTGATTTTCTGAGATGGTTATCGCAATGTTACCGTGTGTGTCCTATGGAGACACTTGTAAACTTCTACAGGAGTCGAAATGTTGGCATGGTTTATTCTCAAAGTTAAAAAACACAGGATCAAGTTTTTGTCATGGCATATTATTGTCTCAAGTGTGTTGACAACCCTTAAAAAAATGAAAATGTGCTGAGAAATCATTTGCAGGACTGTCGCCTTTAAAGAAAGATACCTGTTTGGGAACGTGGGAACATTCCGATTTCCACCTGATGCGGTGTTAACGCAGCTGCCAGGACACCATGCAGCAGCTGTGTGCTAAGCACCACCTTCATCTCTGCCTCCCTGAGTGGGGTTGTACCTCCCATAAGGGCACTGTCAGTCAAAGCTGAGGAAAGACAGCAATAACCCTCCAAGGACAGAGTCTTCCCTGAGGAACCAGGTGGAGGAGGCAGAAGTCTCAAGTTTCTTGTAAGGAAACATTGCCATTTTGTTTCACTTTGGGCAAAAGAAGATCTTTTCCTATGTAAAACATTTACAGCATGGAAACTGCATTCTCCGTAGAATATTTTGGTAAAGAATTTTTGGTGAAGAATTTCCAACCAGCTTCAGTGGGATGAAAGTTTTCTCCTGGTGGCCCCATATGTGTAAAGATGATCATTGGTGTGAGCAGGAAATGCAGTAACAACCTGGTTTAGAGACAACCAAGGTCATCTGAAGAGCCAAATGTGAGACAATCTAAATTTCCAAGGTAGAGATAAGATGAAAAGGAAGAGCCAGCTGTTCTCAGCTGCTCTATAGGGCTGGAAAAAAGCCACAGCAGTAGCAGCAGCAGATGATGGTAGGGACCCTGCTGACAGCACCACAGGGCCATCGCAGCTTTTGAGGCAGGCAGGGCTAAGGGAGTGGCAGCCACCTTCCCTCACACACATTTGTGAGGCTGAAGTAGCAGCTTTCGTTCCTCCCTTCTGCGATCTGGCAAGCTGGTGATTCAGCTGATGAAAAATGAATCAGGTCCTGGGGATGCGATGAGAATTGACTGTGCTACACACTTGTTAGTGTTTGTGCCTTGCTGCTTGGATACTTTTACTGATGAAGTGAAGTACTGCGTAGTATTAAATCACCATTTCATGCTACTTAAAATAATAGGCAGAAGAGCATGGCAGATTGTTATTACTTTCATTTATAACTGATTAATGTATATTGTTGATGTGCGTTCCTTCCTTCAGGAGGGTGGAAAGGTGCGAGATTTCAATGTGAAAGATTTTGTTATGTTCCTTTATAGATTTAGACTCTGCCAAAAGACAAGAGAGAAAAGCAGAGAAAAGAGGACCAAGTGAAAAATGGGGATAGCTGTTAGACCAGCTGAGATAATGTCATAATAATAACTGTTTTATGTCTCTATGCATATGGTGCTGAGCAGAATGCATTGATTCCCCTTAACAGTTATGTCTTTATGTGTGCAGTCCCCCTACAGTTAATAATCTATTGTACCTGCTCTTCAAGACACCTGGCTATTGAGTGCATTACTAAATAGCACAATGTGCTGCCATTTAATGAGGCTGAGTAATTCTATTATCTCTTCATACTATTTATTCACCACCTGCATATTTTCCACTTCCGCTACAGATAAGGTTAACAAAATTAATTCTGCCATCAGAGGTTGATAATCCTGTCATCTGTGCATGTGAGACATGCATGCGACGGAGATTCATAGATCCCCATCCCGTGGTTTATATATGTCATGATATACTTGAAACAGACAGAAGGCAGCAAAAGAATGACTACAGAAACATTATACAGAACACAGAATACGATAAGGAATACAGAACAGCCACAACATGACATCCTGCGTGCTATAATCTGGTTTGCACAAAAGGTGAAAGAAATGTATCTCTTTTTGACCACATACAAAATTAAAATTTAGGGCCTGTTGTACAGGTGAAGACTTATGTCCTGGTGGACAAGAAAGTGAAGAGCCCCAAAGACAGACCAAGTGATTTGCGTAGGTGTTGCAGCAGCACCACAAGTTCACACTGGATGAACCTGATAAGTGTTGAAACTTAAATTAGACCAAATAAAGCATATAAACCCTTTCAAATTGCCTCTTGTGCTTTTTGAACCTTCCCAATGCCATTCTTCCCCAGTAGCTTAGGAAACTCAAAGTTCTCAGCTGAACTAATTGTTGTGCATTGTGTTGAAATAATTATAGCAGCCATGTTTAACTGTTGTCACATGAAGAGCATAAAGACACAGGCATCACTACACAAAATACTGCCACACTATTATCCTAATACACATTCCCATCATAGATGACGGAAGAGGAAGGCTGAAAGTCTGTTACAAACAAAAAAGAGAAGGGCAACCTGATTTTTTCTCTGGGTTTGGCAGAGAGATTTCTGCTGTCTACCAAAGTGTTGTTCAAAGTGACTGAATCTGGTAAACCAGGGCAAGAAAAAAATTTAAGATAAAATACTAAATTATTGTTGCTGGTATTTTTATGGTGTGTCTCTGAACTGACTTTTTCAACATCAGATTTCTGCAGTAGGCACAAAGCATTGATTCCTGCGACTGTAAGCTGTGAATGAATAGAAAAATAGTAAATGACAGGTAATTCATGAAAGTGGCAGAGAAAAATTGTCTGTAAAAACCTGTCGTCGGATCTGTTGAAATTCAGACTGCTGCTGCTGATTTGTCTTGTTAGCTACAGCTTTAATACAATTGAAGTTAAGGTGCTCATCACACAGATATGGTACAGTCCCTTATCTTCTTCCTCGCATGGATTGAGTTTGGGTGCCAACAAAATGCTATATGTTGTTTTATGTTTTACTTAGGTTTTTACTGAGTAGGTCAAGGTATCCCTTGACCTTTGCCATGTATTTATGAGCCCAGACTGTTTTCCTGAAGTGTGTTATGATGGCAGACCCAGCTGCTTTGGCCCCACAGGGCAGTACTAATTGCCAAGCACCTAAAACCACACACAGCCCCTGACCCTCACCCCACCCCACACATACAAAACCCCACAAGCCTAAAAATGTCACTCCTAATATCAGGTTTATTGGCAATCTCATAGAGTTATACTCTGTTTCCCAAGGATGGCTAAAACTCAGGGACACAGAAGCTCTAAGTGTGCCATCGGAAAGTATCCTTCTGTTTTAGCTAACCGAAAAATTACTCTGATCCAGAAAAAAGAAACCTGCAAAGTCAGTCAATGTAAATCTCTCCTTCTCCTCCAAATCTCAGTGTCTCTTCCTTCATTTTGCAGGTTTTGGAAAGTCTTCTGATTAGAGAGAACTAATGAACTCAAAAAGGGTCTTTGTCTCTGTGTCCTCTCGCCTTCTGTCCCCTAGTGTGATACTGTCCTTCCCAGTGAGGGAGATGTAGGGAGCTGGATGTTCTCGTTACTAAGTGGGGACCTCAGCGCTGCCCATGGAGGAGGCTGCCAGGCTTGGCTGCAGCAGTAGGGAAGGGCTGGGTGGCAGGAATCGTTTGAAGTTTCTCTACCAGAAAGTACATTCCTAACAGTGAAGCAATTACAGCCAGACACTAGGTCCAGCTGGTTGATAGACCTATGGTTGTATGTGGTGTTTACAGAGCAAGAGAGATGCCTGGTATACTGCTTGATATATTTGTAGATGCTTTATGTCTTATAAAATGTGCGTTATTTACTATGTATTGATCCAGTCCTCCTGATAAGAGAGTTTCAGGTCAGCTCCCTGCAGAAAGATTTGGAGAATTTGGTCTCACCTACAACATGATCACCCCCACATTCACATTCAAATGAGAATCATCAAGATTTAATGGCCTTCTTTTTTCTCTGTCCTAGCTTAAGGTAGGCACAGGGATGGGAATAGGTGTATTCCGTGACACCATTTTGGATGCCTTAATAGGATTCCTATAGCATTCTATGAGAAACTTTGGAAACCAGGAAGGAGATGCTGTTATTTCCATCTTATTGCATTGACAGTAATTATTTAATCGAGAAGTCTACTTGGTTGTGACCAACCTCTAGCTGTCCATAAACCGCTGCAGTTGAATCCTAATTCATCCTATTCATTCTCCTTTTATACTGGATCTATTAACCTCTTCAGGAAATGCAAGTAGGAAACAATATTGTGGAGGCAAGAAATGGAGCATTACAAGCCTAATGGTGCCCAACATTTTAATATTATTAAAGCAACTGGCTGTCCTCAGTTCCTGTTAGAGGTCATAGCATTTTGGTTCTATCATACAACACAGCACCACAAGGAAAACAGTCCCAGCACCATATGAAGCAGAGGAGCAAATGCCCCAGTACCACAGTGAATGTTTAAATCCACTAAGAAAAAATGAATTTAATCAAATTATGGACACATGGACATAAGCAATATAAAGGTGTGCATTTTGAAACCTGTCCAGTTACTCTGTTTCCAAGAAAACAACCCCAAATTTAGTGAGTTATCTAAGCATTTAGCATAATTTTAGGAACTTTATTAATCTTTGAGGTCTTGCTCAGTTATGATTGAATTTAAATTTAGGAACAAATTTAATTTAATTTCTAAATCTTGGATTTTTTCTTGTCTCGAATGTTATTCATCCTACTGTAAATTTCCTTAGGAAAATAAAGTAGCCATTGTGAAGCACTGAAGAAGAGTTTCGACTAGTCCTTGACCAGAAAGATGATGGTGTAAAGAAGTTGAAAAGGAAGAACTTCTAGACTGAGTCAGAGATCAGGAGGATTCTGTGAAAAAGCATTTCTCACCATGGTAACTTTCAGAAAATTGCACTAAAAGAAGTGCATACAGGTTTTCTTTAAACTAGAGAGACACTTATCATGTCTCTCTTGTTTAAATTAAGTGAAAATCTGAGATACGCGCAGCATAAATGAGGGAAGCATATGGCCCTTGCTTGGTAATTTAAAGGGTAATTTGGTTAAGAAATTGAGAGTAGTTCAGACCAGAGTACTATTATGTAATATCAATGCAAAGCAGAACCCTCCCCAGATAATCAGATCCCTTTTTTCTAACACATTTTTATACTTCATAATTCATTTTTCTTGTTTCTCACACTTCTTTATTGTGGTTTTAAAATATGTTCAACTTTTCAACATTGGAAATAGTACTTTACTTGAAAAAAAAATAAAAAAAAAAAAGAAAGATATAGAAGGAGATATAAAAGATATAGCTTATACACAGGAAAGATGTGGAAGCTTTTTCTGTTCAGTTTCAATCAACCGATAATTAAAGCAAGGAAGAAATACTCATCTTATTTTAAAATTTTTTTTGAGTTTACTGTTTTGTACATGCCCGCATGGGAATCGACTGAAAAGCTTTCACAATATTGGATTTTTCCCTGTGAAAAACTAGAGTTGAAGCCACTTCAGAAGATTCAGTAAGAATGTGCTGGGATATCTTTAAAACCCTTCTCCAAAATGGGCAAAGCAAGGACTTTTCTGTAGTGAATGAAAAATTGTACAGGTTCTATTCTGGGCCTGCTTTCTGCACACTTTTAACCAGAAATTCATATACTTGACTTCCCAGTGAAAATTTACTCAGAACTGGTATGTATCTGTGTTTTCTGATGAGCAACTGCTGGACTTAATAACAGTTTGACTTCAGAGATAATCACAGTGCATCCAGAAAGATATTGCCTTCTTACTTGGGTCACTGTAATTTTTGTTTTATGTTTTTATATGCGTACAATCAGTATAAGCAGAAGGAAGACGATGCCTGTTGGTGTTGTATACATAATGATATAGGTCTAGTTCACCAAAATCTTTAAGTATGTGCATATCTGCAAGATCATAAGCAGTTCCAAGGGAATAATGAATTTAAATGTTGAATTCAGTCAGGAAGATTGTATTACCTAAAAGATTTTTGTACTTTGCTGGACAATCCATGATTTCGTAAACTATGTGACTGCATGCATTGGTCAAATTGTGCAAACATTTAAGCACACTTAAATTCCATACACGTTTTAGTGATTTATTGAATTTGGGTCCAAATGTACAGGTTTATGCAAGGATTTTTGACTTAGGTCTATTCTGGTGTCTTCAGAGAAAGGTGAACCTTTCTGAAAGCTGAATTTATGCTTCACTGATGTGACTAAGCACTTCTAGGGAAATTAGTGGTTTTGTTATGCTGCCATTAAGTCAGAATCAGCCCCAAAAGATTTTTGAGGTTCATGTAAGTATACGCACATGAACATGCAGAGAAGTAAACATCTGCAGTAGGAGCCCCACATAATGTTCCTAAGGAGTTTTCCTGTCCAGGAATAGGAAGAGTACTTTCCATATAGAGATACAAAGCAATTTCCCTTTCATTTTTTAAAGGCAAAAAAGAGCCAATTTTATTATTTGAGAATTAAAACCCTCCAGAGTTTCTCCACAGGAAAAACTGTAAGCTAGTTAAGAGTTAAAAGGTATAGATCGTAACCTTTGAAACTTTCCCCAAAGCTGCACAACTACTGATGGGGTGACATGAAAAGCCATTTCCCTTATAATGAGATACCAAGCAGATCTGTCTTCTTTTAAAACCTGGCATTTAAAAATACATTTACTTCTATTATGTACTGGCCTAACCTGCACAGGCTATTTCTTGTGACATATTACCAGAGCAGATGTTTTAGACAACCTGCTGGCATAACTGCAAAGAATGAACAATGTTTTTTGTTTTTCTTGTTTAATTTTGACAAACTATTGCAAAAGTTTCTTTTCCAGTGTTTTAACACAGGTTTATCCAAGGATTTCTCTATGTAAATTGCCTATTATTTTTCCCCTACTGTGCAACTGAGTAGTGTAATATGAAGAAATGGGGAAAAAATGGACACCCTGATGACTTTTTTTCACAGGACATCTGCTCACCTTACCCAGATCTTTTGCAGCCAATTTGTTTAAGACCATATGGATGAGATCAAATTGAAGAGAACTGGGGGGAGGGGAGAACACAGAGGAAAAAGCAGGGTCTAGAAAGGGAGAATAAAGGGAAGAATAAAATAAAGATGAGCTTGAGAACATGCATTTTAAAGAAACAACACCCACACTCCCCCGAAGAAAAAGATCATTTACAAAAAGCAAGAAACAGGAGAGTTACTGCTTTATAATCTTTAGTTATTGCATATCAGCTCCAGGTTAAAACTTCACGTTGTTACTGAATAACAAGCTACTTTGTTCAGAGGAGCTATAGCAGTCTCTCTGCTGTCATGACCTTTCATATAGCTTAATAACAGGATCTCAAACTGAATCTGTTTAATATTTCATTAAAATGCTTAAAATATAAATACAGAGCATTATGTTACAGAATATATTTGTACAATTTTACCAAGAGATGGTATATTTCTGTATTCATGAAGAAATGACCTTCAGGATTCAGAAGAAGGTCTTCTCTGTTTTATAGCATCCTATTCCATTTTGTTAGTTTTTTTCAGACTGTATGGAAATATGAAATTCATCTCATCATCTCTAACAAATGTATGATCAATCAGGGAGATGCAAAAACATCTAATGTTTATATTAGGTTGCTGGCACAAGCAATCACCCCTAATGACTTAGTAATGCCACAGTAAGCTGTGCATATGCTCAAGTATTTTCATTTGTGTTTCTGATATTTATCTTTACACGGCAATGGACCCAATACTTTTGATACTTGTGTGGGTCCTTAAACTGAAACAACTTTGACTTTCATGGCCTAGTTGGAAATTTAAAGCTAAGCATGTGCATCACTGGTTGTGGAAGTAGAATTTGCCTTTCTTTAAGCTGTGTAATAAATGTAACAGCTGTGTAAAAGAGGAAGAACAATCAAGCAATATTTTGACAGAAAAGGAAGGGGTTACCAGGCAGGGGTAATGAACAGATCAATATAGAAGTCTCAGATTCCCAGTGTAGTCAGGATCGGGCTGTTGGTATTGGTAGGGCGCAAAAAATGTCAGATGATTTGACATTATTTTTCAGGTAATTAAATAGTACAAAGATACGTTACATCACTTTGCTTGGTTAAAGCTGAACTAACAATTACCAACACTCAGCTGCCGCAGTGCCCTGTGTTTAAGCTGCAATGATTTATTTGTCTGATGCCTGAAAGAAAGTTCTTGGTTTTGATTTTGGAAGAAACGAAACCGAAAGTTCACAAAGCAAAGTTCCACAAGCGTAATCTTGCTACTATCAATGTCACATATTACATGGGTTGGACAACTGTACAATTTAATATAGAAAGGCTGGCCAATATAACTGCCAAATATGCTGTCTAATTAAATCAGTCTACTGGAAGATTTCCCGTAAGCAAGTATGATGGTGGCCTGGCCTACCAGACAAGGTGGGTGGTGGGGGGGACTGTTTTCAATTACATAATTTGCTCAGCTGATTTTCTGATTTATGTTACTTTATGAAGGAAAACATAAAAGGGGACAAAGTGACGTTTCAGGCTTCTCACCTCTGTACTTATTTCAACCCTTATTTTAGCCATTTTTTACCCATTTAGTTTTGCACTTATTAAAATGAGCAGAGATGGATAGCAGCGAGAAATGTCTCGGATGCAGGTCTGCTCCTTTACAAAAATGATCAAAGATGGGAATCTTTTGCCAAAGGAGAAATCCTGTTTCAGTTTTTGTCTTCAGGTTCAAAGCCTTTTCTGGCCAACATCTCCTTTTTGTTGTAAGTTCAGGGTTATGGCAACATCTTCATTGGGATTGATTTAGGCCAAGCTTCCACAGGCTTCAGCAGCAGCACTGATTTTAGCTCTTTCCACCCGCTTTTGTCACCCTGACTCTCATCTTCTGTCCCTGCACTGCCCCTTTTGTCAGGGGAGCACAGCTGGGAGGCCACGTAGTGAGCCAACCAAGAACCTGAAACAGGTTAAAAACACCCTGTTTAACAAATACCAGTCTGGTTCACTGCAGACTCCACAAATAGTTGTTCTGAGACAATAGCGGAGGCTTGTGGGGGCAGAAATGACCAGCTGAAAACAGGGAGTGAACTGGGATCTGCTCACCTGGTGTTGATGCTGATGACACAAGAAGACCCTTGAAAAAGGCTTTCTCCTCTGGCTTTCTCTGACTCTCTATTCCTGTTCTTGTTCCCAGAGCAGTGCTCAGGAGAAGCTCCTCTTCACCAGGCATGCAAATTCCTAAGTAACATTGTGTTTGCTGTTGTTCTTCAGCAAAAACATCTGCTTAACTGTCTTTTAGAGCTATCTGAAGAGAGCTGTGAAGAAATCTTCTGAATTCAGCTTACACGAGACTGCTTCAAGACAATCAAATAACAATTACAACTATGTCAGAGCTGTCTTTGATTTATTGTTTAGCTTAATATAATTTTGTAAAGTAGATACAATAGTGGAAAAATAGACTAGGCTCCATACGTTTTCATTATATATATATTGCAAATATAGGTTTAGATGACTATATAGTCCATACATCTGGAAGAGGATGATATAAGCAATTGTGCTTTTTCTAGTAACAAAAAAGTTCCCTTAACTAAATACAGTGTTATACACACTATCCATGATCAAATGAGCGAACAGGGAATACGGTCCCTGAAGTGGGATGCCTGCTAGTAAAACAATCCGACAGGAGAATATCACAAGTAACCAGTCTAGCTTTAGGGGAAACTTAGGCTAACCAGCGTTTTGGGCAACTATAATAACTGAGGGGATTGTAGCAGCTGTGTTCAGTCTGGAAATTTTCCTTTATCATGCGATAATTTCACAGTCGGTGTACTAGTGAAATGCACTAAACTTTATGGCAACTTTTACTCCTTTTCATCTATGCATGCTAACTTGTAAAGGAGAATTTAGGGAAGAAAACAGAACATTAGTTAATTCTCCTTTTTTTCCACAAAAAAAATAATTCCTGAGAGTTAAAAACCCACTAATGAAGTGCTGTATTCACATTCTTAAAAAGAGGGTAATAGAGGACGCAGTATACTTACATAGCCCAAATAGATTAAGTGAGAGAAAAACAAAACACTTCCAGACATTAAAATAAATAGAGGACTGATGTGTTCAACAGGTCTTTTGAACACAGAAATTGTTTCACTACATAACTAGGTACTATGGTAGGAAACAGAAACTTCTTTTTTTCCCCCAAAACACTCATTACATAGTCCCAGAATACCTAAATGAAAACTGTTTTGGGTCAAATATTACTTTCCTTAGATCTTCATCACTAAATAATCATACATACTAGAAAAAGAAGATGGGGTAAAAACTTACCGATGTCAGTGAAAGGACTTGCTTTAAAGGACTGAAGACAAGCAGATACATAATCAACATTTCATAGCTGAACTTTAGCTCCCACACACCTCCAGTCCTTTGTGGACAACATGCTTTTGAAGAACATCACCTTTCACCTTCTTCTTGCATTTCACAGGTGTCAAATTTGCCTCCTCAACCCACCTGCAANTTTTTTTTTTTTAAGAAGACCAACTATTTAAGCCAATACATTCTGCAGTGGATTTAAATCTCCTAAAACCAAAATTTAGTCCTACTTGCACTCCATGGCTCACTAGCCATACTTTTTTTTTTTTTCACTGTGAAGGTGAACCCACTGATGCAACTCCTGGAAGACATAAGAATGGCTCAGAACATGGTATCTGAGAAGGTATTTCTGTCAGGCGTTCACATCAACCAAGACACAGACAATCCTTAATTGTTCTGCACAGAGTTGTTTTGGAAGGTATCTGTCTGTTCTGTGCAGGAAGGAACTGCAGCTCAATGAGGTGTTAGGGAATAACCTGTGACTCTGCCAAGAAAACAGCTGCTGCTGTTGGACACCAAGAAAGTGTAAGCAGGATGACAAGAGTTGTTGGTGTAATAGACTTGACTAAATGTACTGTATAAATCATATGCGAACAAAAAAAGATAATTGGAGGGGATAGGGAGGAGAGGAGGTGAAGCATCACTTAGACCAGTGTGTTGCCATAGAGGTGACTTCTTGCCCCCTCATACTGTTCTAGCAAATAATTCAAACTACAAAATTACTTCAGAAACTGGCAACCAGACTTTCTGGCTAGAGCACAGGCAACTAGTGGTCAGGTCCATCCCAGGCAGGTTTTGTCACTTCTGATTGCCAGTGTTGGATTATTTTTCCATTAAGTGCTTTTTCATAAGAGTAGAAGCTATTACTATGGTTAAAAGAAGCTAGGAAGAAGGGAGGGAGGGAGGAAGGAAGGAGCAAAAGAAAGAAAAAGAGAAAGAAAAGAGAAAAGAGTAATTTGGTAAGCATATGAACAGTCTATGTTGCCTCTTGGTTCCTGCCTACAGAAAATGGTTATTAATACTGCATGCAGAAAAACTGTAGAAGGTTTGGATCTATGCTATCTGACATGAAGAGGCTTTAAAGCTGGATTTTTCATATCCCAGATGAGTAGTCAGAGTCTGCGCCTGTCTTAAATGATACAGAGGGCTGCATATCAAAGGACCCAAATTCAGGCCACTGGAGAAGACAAACTCTTTTACCCTTCTCTACACTTGTACTCAAACATCTTCAGCTTCCTTAGCTGGGTTGCATCTTCTTTGTTTGGGGTTTGCGTTATTTGGGAGTTTTTGTTGTTTTATTTTGGGTGTTGTTTTTTTTGGGGGGGGCAGGAGGGAAATAAATTCCTGGTTTCCATAAAGTTTGTCAAAATAGAAATAGCATGATAAAGTTTCCTCTTGTTTTCTGTAGTCAGGAGAGCTGCCAAAAATGAGCTGACAGAAGTACAGCACTGTCTTCTCCCTACATATGTCTTGGATCATGAAGCATAGCAGCATTTAAGCTTCAGACTGGTGCTTGAAGAGCATGCTTCACGGGGACACGAGCATGTAAGTAGGATGACTTAATTTTAGTGCATATGCATGCATATCTTTCCTCCCTTGTGAGCAGTTTTTCATTAAAGGGAATGATTAGGTTCTTATTATTTATACATTGTTTTCCATTGCTTAGGGAGATTTTTCTGTAATCTGCCTCACACTCTGAAGGATTTTAAAATAACTTTCTGTCCATTAAGTAATTGGCTTAATGCAAGAAATAGAGAATGAAAGAAATCATATGTACAGGGGACTCTCTGCTGATTTTTCTACTTTTAAAATTCAGATAGCAATCTTTCCTGCACCGATTGTAGTTTAAAAGCTTTTGAAGATTTTTGGCTGGAAAGGAAAACAAAAAGAACAGCAAAAAAAGGAAAGCTATACAATATGTTTTAAGCTAATGGAGCATCCCCAGGAAGCTTATTCTAAATAGACTCCCCATAGAGGCAGCAGCAGGAATGGGGAGAATCTCTGTCCATTTCCCCATGCCCAGTTTGGTTTACATGACAGGTGATTTGATGATGAGCTGAAGAAGGATGCTTTTGACCAATTACATGGTCTTAATTCTACATATGATCATAAAGACTCATTTTTATTCCAAAGGAAATGGCAAAGTCCAGAACAAAACATTTAACTTTTTTCAAAATTCATAGCAGATGCAACATTAGCACTTGATTCCTGTTCAGTAGTACATAACTCCTGCAGACCAGTGGAGCTTTGTGTACAGTGAGATAACAGTTAGACGAAAGATTGCAAAATAGAAAACTAGCTCTTGCTGAAAATGATATTTCTGCCATCACCCTATATTAATATACCTCAGTTACTTCCCAAAGTGTAACCGAATGTTGAGAAGATTCTACTTGGGGGAGGTACTATGCCAAAGACGTGTCTTTGTGTAACTGTCTAGGCTTCCACCCTAACAGTATTAGCCTGGACATGTTAAGAGTTTGAGTTCTCAGCAATTACTTGCATAAACCCATACTTAGTTTTTTCAACCAGCTCTTTGCATCTTAATTGCATTAAAACCATCAATGCACTACTTACAGAATCTGACCACAGTATTTTCTATCTGGATGCTATGTTTGAAGGTTATTCTATATAATAATAATCAAAATACATATACAACAAATAGGGGAAGGACATGAATATATAGGCTCATGAACGCTGGGATAGATCTCTAGAGTCCATAAAATACAGGGCATAATTTGTTGTTATTTTAAGTGTTCTAAAAGAAAACAAGAAAACAGGATATATTGACTATAAAAGCCATTTGGGAATTTTCCAACAGAATATTTTTGTCTGAAAATGCAGATTTAATGGGGTTATAGAACATGTTGTTTCAATGATAATTTCATCAAATACTCAGATACTCTCATTTACATGCAGAATAAATGTGATGTTAAGAAACAATGACAAAGATAGTCATTTAGTCTTAGGAGTCTGTTTTCCATAAAATGTCATTAGAGATGGACTTTTAAAAGGGGTAAGTCAGAGTAACAGCTTAACATGTGTGCTTTGAAGACCTCAGCATCTCTTCTCCAAGAACAGAGTAACCAACAAACAAAAGAAAAAGACAAAGTTGAAGTCATAGGCAGAAGCCTCCAGCCATCCTGTGCAACAGGCAAGTACCCTAACCCCTTTTACAGGGTCAGTCCCATTCTCTGCCTAGTTCCTAGTTAGCTATTCAAATTATTTTACTGGATTAAATTGTTAGACAACTATTTTCAGAACAGTTCAATAGGTTGGAGTTAAGTCAGTTCCTTGGGAAATGAAAGGCTAAGGGTCAAGCCTTTGACTTCAACAAGGAAAAGCAGTTGGCATCAGTAATTCTGGCTGGTTGTTCAAGCCTTTCACTTTCCAAAATGACTTTTGAAGCTCTTTCCCTTCTGCTCAACAGGAAAAAAATATGGAAATTTTGTAGTAAATCTTTTTTCTTCCTTTGCTCACCTCTCCTGTCTACCTTTAGCTTTTACTAAGAAAAAAGAAAAGAATGCAAAAACTTAATATCCCCATGTAGGGATACAACAGACTTCTGAAAGTTCAGTTTTTAGTTTGATAACTGCAGGTACAAGGCTCGACTGTGTCTGTGCGCACGCGTGTGTGTGTGTATCTGTAGAACTGAAGGATGTAGGAACTGAAAGGATTATTTTAATGAATAGTTTCTCGCATTTACAATTCTTTACAAAACAACCAGACAATGAAACACCATGGAAAGACAGAGTGGACTGAATAAAGCTTCCATTGTGCTCAGCAACAAAAAGTTTAGAGCAAGAATAGTCACAGGAGAAAGTCATGTCAAAGGATGTAAAAGACACAATAGGTAAAACTGTGAATTTTATTGATAAGAAAAAGTGAAATATTATTTTCCTTGTAGTAAGCAGCCAGCAAGACTGAGACCAAAATCTTGCATATATTAAGACTCCAGAATAGAATCTTCCAGTTTTTGGAGACTAATTCTACCATTTAAAAGTCTAATTAAGTTCTGAAATCCAGAAAATAATAGAAATATAAAACCCATAGTAAATTAGAGCTTGGAAAGTCTTCCAGAAGGAATATACGTGCTTTAGAGCACTATGAAGTGCATAATCTTACACAATGTGGGGATCTTGTATCTCTGGATAGAATGAGTACAAGACACAATCAGAGGACCATCTAGTCACTAAGCAGCACTGCACAATTGTGGTCACAGTTTGTGTTTGGGTGCAGGCACTACAAAATTAACTGTGAATATAACAGAGAATTTTTAAAAGATCTTTGCAGAGAAAATTTCTTCCAGTCTTTTAAAAAGAAATTGGTTGATATCCCAAAGTATGAAAGTTTGCATCCTGCCCAAATTATTATTTTTTTTCTAAATTAACTGTGGATGTTCTCATTACTCAGATAAAATGTCATCTCTTTTTCAAAGGCTCTTAAACTCTTGAGTGCACTGATGTTTCATGACAGCCAGTTCCACAGGTTAATTACAAACTCTGTAAAAGTATATTGCTTTTCTATTTCATCAAACGTTTTCATTCTTGTATCATTAGAGGGTAAACAGGAGTTCCATATTGACCTTCTCAGCAACTTTTGTTGTTTTACCTGAATCAAATATTGTCCCTCTGATCTGTCTTTTTCTTTCTTTTCTTTTTTTTTTCTTTTTTTTTTTTTTCTTTTTAAATTAGGCAGCCCAAATCATCTCAGTTTTTTTAGCCACTTAGAAATTCCTTGTAGTCTGTAATCATTTTCATCAACTCTCTTTGCATGCTTTTTATTTCTTTTAGAACATAATGCAATGAGCAAAATCCTCCTACCATTAAATTTGACATAGGTTCTTGACACTTGATCTTTAAGGCCAGATTTCAGCCAGTGGGACAAGTAAGCAGCCGCTATTTGCTATTGGCATTACAACATCTTTTTAGGACTTTCTTCCATCTTATTTCTTAAGCCTTTATTCCTTTTCAGATGTAAGAAATTGTCATTAAGCTCCACCACCTTTTTCAGGATATTTTTAAAACCCATCAGTGAATCCAAACAAGGTAAACTTCCCCTTCAACTCAACACAATTTTGCGTTTTGCATTTCTCCAAATTAGCATGACTTAAGACCTGCTGTCCCATCATTAATGTAGTTTTCTAAGTTTTCTGTGTTTATCTGGGAACCATGACCACATCGTTTTTTCTGACTTTCTTTTTCCCTGCTTGCTCAGAAATGTATTTCACGTGTTCCAAATAGAATATTTATCCTAAATTTGGGAGTTTACATCCTTTAGCCAAAACCAAGTTTTGCCTAATTATCTAATGGTTGATTTCCTTAAAAAACTAATTAATGCCCAGAAGTCTATGTTTTAATATGAAATTTTTTGTAAAGATAATTATTCAATAATAAAGTAATCTGTACGGTTAACTTTGACTGAAAATGCATGACTTTTATTTGCTAATGCTGCATGGATTTCTACTCAGGTTATTATACAGGCAGATGTTTTGGAATTCTGTTTGGATAAGTCTACTGCTTTTGGCTGGAATAGAGCTAATTTTCTTCATAGTAGCTCCTATGGCTAGAGGAAGTTTTGCCAGGGTCGCTGTTGCTCAGAGCATTGGTCTACTGGTGGTGAGGGACTGATCTTTGCATCTCTTGTTTCTTTTTCGTTTGCTTTGTTTTGTCTTTTCCTCATTTACTTATTAAAACATCTTGGCCAGCCAACTTCATTATTTGTCCTGTTGGAGGGTCAGAAACAGAAAAGCATAGAGGGGTCACACTGGTGGGGAGAAACAGACAGGACAGGTGACCAAAAACTGACTGATGGGGTATTTCAATCCATCTGCCCCATGCTCGGTATAAAAGCTGAGGGATCAAAGGGGTCAACCTCTTCCTTCAATGGCTGAGTTCCACGGGGGAATCTGTCTGTTCATCTGTCTTTGATCCCAATCTGTGCATTCTGGAATTCAGATCCAGAATCCAGTTCCCATCCAGTCTGCCCCAGTGTTTCTGTGTAATGGACTTTTTAAAAAAGACGAGGCTTAACATCTGTCCCCAAAGCCTAGGGCATTCAATATTCATTTATTATGGAAAATTTGAGGCAACTGACCTGCAGACCTGTCACAGGAGTTCCGATCTCATTGTCCTTGGTTGCATGATACTGCACACTGTCACAGTGATGTGGCTGCTGTTTTATCAAGGGGCTTCCTGGTTCCAAGGGGCTCCTTAGACTGACCCTCACTCACTGGGAAAGCAGTGAGGGTTAACTTGTCCAGACCATGATCTTTCCTTCCTCTTCAGACTCACACCCCACCACACTCTTCTCTTTCCCCTTCTCTTTTTATCTTTCCTGTTCTTTTAGTGTTACCTACTTAATTAGGATGAGCAGGTCATCAAAGCCCATGTGGCAACAACTGTCTGTGTATCTATGTACTTATGTATGTACATAAAAAGCAGGGTAGTCCCATAGGTGCTTTCTGTGCTTGTCTGTTTATAATGTGTATATGCATAAAATAGGGTAAGAGTATTTTAAATAGAAAATATAAGGTATAATTTCCTATGAGAAATAATAGGCAAGACTTTACTGAATGGACTGTACTTATTTTTTTCACAAGAAAACTACTTTGTACAATACCACTAAGTTGCCAACTGTACATGAAAGTAGAGACTGTATAAAACCATCAGATATTACACAAAATATCCCCTGGAATCAATAAACAGGGTCTGAAAATCAATGGCAGGATATTACCCTTCGGGTAAAACTTCACCTGGTAACAACAGTCCCATTACCCATTGTGAGCAGCTCTGCTCATGAGTGATGAGGTAACTTCTATATCAATGAGATAAATTCCACGTTTGTATCTCTAAGGAAGATGTTTCACACATAACTGAGCTACTGAGTCCTTTCACTGCTCTGTAAAAAAACCCCATGTAGCCATACAAGCATAACCTGGAATTCCAACAGACATTGTAGTAAGAAAATTATCATGTAAAAATGCAACAAAGACATTTTATATACTATAATGTATTCAGAGAATAAGTGGTTTTTGGAGTCACTCATTATATACAGAATAGTCAACCAGGACCATGTGGAGACAATTGGTTCTGGATTGTATCATACTATATTAGTATGATAGTATGAATTGTTTGAAAAGTGTTTTAATTACATAACCCAAATTGTCAAATGGTTGCAAAAAGCTCATATTAGTAAACTTTTAAAAATTGCATTAATTTCATGACAAGTTAGAAGCTAGAAAAAATGTTGGATGCCTATATTTGAATTAAAGCAAAATCACAGGTAAGCTGTACATTTGAAACTTATATTAGAATAACTGTTGAATAATAGTAGCGTAAAACCTATGCAACTGCAATGCAAGCAATAAAATATGTGTTTGGTGTTTACTATTCTATAGTTAAAATTAGTGTTAGCCAAACACATGCATACTAGAATGAAATTTCATTCTTTCCCAAAAGCATTCTCTTCATTACCTGAAGCTTCCCATACTTCATAGGGTCCCAGTTTATGTATATTGCCCAGTTAGAATAGAGGATGGAGGGCAGAATTGTCCAGACTTAACTTTTCCATTGGCTTACTGAAGGTACCTGTGTTTCAATTTATCCATGAATCAGGTGCAAATAATTCTCAGTGATTAATTCCTTCTGTATTTTTAGTATCATAAATTTTCTTAATTTCTTTGATTTTTTTTAGATGAGATATGACAGTTAACAAACACTGGTGTGTGCTTTAGTGGCTATTTGAAAACAGACAACTAAATATGTTTGAGGCTGTGTTAAAGGTTTTGTTTTCTGAAGCTAAGATGAAGAAAGGGGCAGGAGGTGAAATGAAAAAAGAACAGTCTATAAAATTAAAGGTGTTCAGCTGTTATCCCCATTTGCAGTGTCAAACAAAAGCTCTAAAACTGGGCTCCAACTCTAAAATTTGGAAGAGTATGAAGAATGAAAATTTTGCTTTGGTTCAGGCTGGTTACTGGTATCACGTTCTTACTCTTCATCAAAATAGTCTCAATGAAATTCAAAGCATGGCACTGAGGCACTGTTCGGGGAAACCCTGTTCAGTAGTTTCAGACATTCCCTTTCTCTCCAACAAAAGACCAGTTTATCATCTCAGGATTTGTACTTAATAGCTGTGGCTAGAATTAAAGGGCTTTGTTGATTCTGCAGTAAACTAGGTACCAGCTACACATTTCAAGCCACCATCCATCTGGAGGAAAAGAACAACTAATAATTCCACAATATGATGGCATTAAGAGATGGATTAACACATTTTTAATGCCCATGTGATAATAAGTAAGTAAGAGAACGATGAAGTCAGACTAAATTATTCATGTAAAAATCCCCCCCTCCCCTCTAATATCCTCATCTTCAACAAAATCAACAAAAGTTTACTACAACATTGACTTTTTGTGACAAATATACTAGACGGAGATTCAAGTGAAAAAAGGGAAAAGGGAAAAAAAAAAAAAAAAAAAGAAGGACATAATGAATTCTAGGGTTATTTGTTAAATATTGAAGTTGGTTTGGTAATTCAGCAGGAAATACTTAAATATTGTGAAAGGTAAGAGTGTTCACATTGCAGAATAATACCTGCCACTTCAGCTTTTATATCTGAATGGTGACATATCCTAGTACTACAACAGACAAAGGTAGGTGGCCTCTGCTTAAGCTGTGCAGAAGATGGGTGGCCAGGTATGTACCTTCTACATCTCGATCATCTAGACTGAGAGGTTTACTGAACTGCATCAAGACACTTCTGCTGCCTGAACACCCAGCCTCCCCACAAAAAATCAAAGCTTAGGGAAAGGGTGATGTATACCTTGGTCTCCATCACAAGATGAAGCAAGAGTCAAGCTGGATTTCCTGTGTGTGCAGAACAAAAACATGGGAAGCAGTTCTGGGTGCTGCAGCTGAGACATAGCCATTATGTGTTCAAACATGGCATGTGAAAAGAAAGGATTTGGTTACTGAATCATCCTGTTCAGATGGTGATGAAATGAAGGAATTAGGATGGTCACAGACCCAGCCTATCCCATACAAAATGTATGTCGAGGAGACAGTCCTCTTCTTTGGGGTGTATGGACCTCTTATGACTATGGCAATTAGGAACTTTGTACCAGTCCTCATGCTGATGAAAACGTCTGCAGAAAAATCTGTCTTCAGAAATATGAATTGCCTGGTCCTTGAGATTCATTACAACAGCGACACATCACATGCAGTGGTGGAGAACAATACAAAGGCAGATACGCAGATGTTCACACAGTTTCCTTGAAGGCAGTTAAGATAATTATCTGTGAAGCCAAGAAATGACTGTGAGGATGAGTCATCAGTGCCAGGCCATGAGCAGAAAGCCTGCCAAGACAGAATTCACCAGAAATACGGTATAGCATATGCATATGAAAGCAGATCAGGCGTAAAGCTTGTTGCCTTTGAGGGTGATGATGAATCATCTGTACATAGGAAAGGTGTGCTGCTTAGGAGCATTCTCTTGAACTATGGAAGCTGGAATGGAAAGTCAAGAGTTAAAACAGACTTGATATTTTCTTGGAATGCTTCTTATCACAAGGCTGTAAAACAGAAGAATGTGATTAATACAGTTAATATGGTATATCAATTTGGGGAAAAAATAGAGTGTGTTAAAGGAAGAAGGTAAACAGTGCCTACTACTCCTGAACAACCGTCATTCACTGCATCTTTGTGAAGTAGATTCAGCAGAAAGCTGTACCAAAGCTGTTGCTTGTGCTGGCATAGTAAAGACTGTTTACAATTTGCTTTGTAGCATTCCAAAAAGCCAAAACATCCTGCAGCGTCATGCTGGAAATTCCATTCAAGGACTCTCTGGTGCAGGATAGACAGATTGTGTTAATGGTGACTGATCCTTCACAGCTTGTTTACCAGGCATCAACACAAATTTAGAAAAGCACTTAGAAAAATCTAAATTTACAACTGACTAAGACATGGCATGAAGTAGATGAAGCTATAAGACATACTCTCTTATATGTACAGCACACTGGTAGCCATTAACTGGAGAAACTGAATAATTCAAGAAAAACTGGTGATGCAGGAGTAGAAAGTCTGCAAAGCTTGTTATATGAACTGGAAATCATATGCAACAGTTTTGTGGGGGTTATTCTGTGCAAAGCTCAATATGTTGCTAGTAACAGGAAAAAGAGGAAATAAATTTCAGATTACACTTTAGCTGACAGAGGAATCATACGATTAACAGTTTGAGTCCTTTTTAGATTGTCAGCCAACTTGTCAACATTTTATGGAAATATTTTGGGGTTTTCAAAAGTACCTATTCAAGGGCTGTGCTGGAATTTCACATTTCCAGAACAAATCATGTATGTTTGAACTGGCTGAAGAAATTCTTCCCCTGAAGACAAGCAAATCCAGTTTTGGAGGACATTCTCTTCTGTCCTTGTATGTACTTAGATTGTGTGGGATTTTCAGAAATAGTTTATACACACATTAATATTTTTTGGTATATCGACAGCCACAGCTGCATCACTTTAACAATCACTTGGCAAATTCAAGATCATCAAAAGCTCTTGTAACTGCAAGTTAGCTCAGGATAGATTGCATTATCCTAATGCTGCCTAATAAAAGGTTGGGGTTTTTTTTCGTCAAGACTGATATAAAGAGTTAAGTAAAAGATCAAACATAGAGCCTGGGTATTTCCTTTGCTCAAACAGACAGCCATGGAGACCAAAAAAGCTCTCAGTGATGATGACAGTAGAGCACAAAGGCATATGGGGTTGTTAAAGCTCTCTCTTGCTGAAAAGCAGCGTGACAGAATCTGGTATTATGAGGTGAACTTGGGGTCTGTAAAGTTGAAGCTTTGAGATAAGTGATAAGTATAGACAAATATAGCCACAGCCTGTAAAATCTACAAAAGATTGTCAGAAAGAAAAGAGAAAAAGGGAGAACTGGCACAGGAAATAAATAAGTTTGGGTAGTTTTTGTTAGTGGGGAGCCAGAATGTAGACAAGGAAGGGAAGGGAGCTATTCTGTGCATATACAACAGTGAAAATACATGAGTTTCTCTGTCCCCATGGGAAAGTTTAAGTACTTAGAAATACAGAACAAAAGGAGGTTTAAACTCTATCTTTTATTTTCTTCTTCAAATTAGCATTTTAAGTACTTTTTTTTTTTTTTCTTATTCCACTCATTTATTGGTAATACTCAGCAGAGCTGGCCTAGCTTCCAGCTTGGTTGTCTATAGGTCTTAGTTCTAGTATAGGTTCCCAGTTCTATTTTTCTTCTTTCTAATTTTTTTCCCCCAAAGAAACAAAATCTCCTTGCTTTTTGATTGAGAAATGCATAGTTAATATGTTCCTCTGTGTGAAGGTGAAGTTGCTCTGATGACAAATATCACCTAAGATACAGGTCTTCCTTGTTTAAACAGAACACAGCACCTTGCCCATATGTGCTGTATTTGGGAGGTAAAAAATATTTTATTTCTGTCTTTCTTATATGTGGATGCATCTTTGACACAAGAGTTCTATCTATTTATGGAATCCCAGTCTTTGTGATGTTGAAATTGCTTCTAGTTCCTTTGTAAGAACACTTTATCAGAAGAAGACTTTCATCTCCGGAAAACAGCATTTCTGACTGACTGAGCTACAACAGTAAGGTTATCCATTTGCTAAGCATTTTGCTCCCCACATTTTCCATTCTACTTGAGTAGCCATCCCCTTGAAGGCAACGAGAGAAGAATCCCTTGGTAGGTGGTGTTCCTCCCATAGCGCATGGGCAGCTGCAGTTTCCAACCAGCTTTCAAAGGTGCAGGCTGCCTAAGACCCCACTTAAACATTGACGGTTGCATGATCTGTGGCAAAACTTAGGGTTCAGTCATTTTCTCTTCCAGAAAGGATGCTTGTACCAGAATAAAGTAAAGGCCCCTGTCCTTTAACTTGACCTGCTGCCTCACTCAGGGGCTTCTCTTAATTTTCTCAACCATGACCTGGCTTCCTGCTCTGAACTTAGAAAACCACATCCTCACTGCAGGCCCTTCTAGTTCTGAAGCAAAAGAGCATGTACAGAGAATAGACTGCAGTCAGGACTCATAGTCCTGTTTGTTGTTAAAACACTGGAAATCATCGTAAAACCTTGTTGCTCATTTATTTGCCAATTTTTATGCATTCTGCTTAATATACTTCATGACAGGTATCAGCCCCTTACGTGTTTTTCTTAAAGTACAGCCAAAACCACTGTTCCATTTCTGAAGCTATGACTGGGGAAAAAAAGTTGCTTTTCACTGCTGTCAAAGGTTTTCTCTGGCACCTGAGAGCTTGGGAAGTTGCTGGAGATGGCAATAGAGCCACACACTGGAAAAAGGCAAACAGAGCCGAATAGCTCCTTAGTCAGACAGCATCATCGATTCTGTGCAAAATGTCACAGCTGATCTTGTAATTAACTACTATGTCAAATAAACAAGGGAGCAAAGTGAAAGCTTTTTATTCAGCTAACTTACAGCTTTAACAACTTTACTTTGAAAAAGCGCTTTTTAACACAGCTACATGAAATGTATAGTACATTTTTATGCCAGTGACAAATCACAGAATCATAAAATGGTTTGGCTTGGAAGGGACCTTAAAGATCTTTCAGTTCCAACCCTCCTGCCATGGACAGGGACACCTCCCACCAGACCAGGTTGCTCAAAGCCCCATCCAGCCTGGCCTTAAACACTCCCAGGGATGGGGCAGCCACAGCTTCTCTGGGCAACCTGTTCCAGTGCCTCACCACCCTCACAGGAAGGATTTCTTCCTAATATCTAATCTAAATCCCCCCTCTTCTAGTTTAAAACCATTACCCCTTGTCCACTTCTGACAGAGTCCCTCTCCAGCTCTCCTGTAAGCTCCCTTTGGATACTGAAAGGGATGTAATTAACTTATTTAATACTCATTAATTCTTTATAGTGCTTATACTGAAGGTAGCAAATTTGTATTTATTTTAGACTTAAAAGAAATTTAACTACATATTTTTTAAAGTCACTAAAGGCTACAAGTCACTCAGGCAATAGGGAAAAAAATATGAACAGTCAATGCTCATCAGCTTCCCTTGTTTTCTATAAAAAAAGGCCTATGTTTACATGGATAAGGAATGCAATAGTTATTGGACACTTCTAACTGCATACAGACGTAGCCTAAAGCACCAGAGGAAATTACTCTGCCTGGAGATGAGTTAAAGTTTGCTTTGAAGCCTAATCTAAATTTCACAACTGAATCCTCCATGGAATTGGTTAAACAAAATCTCTGTACAAATAACTATTTATTGAGCCAAAGTTATCTTGATATACAGAGAAATGCAACTTGTGGTCTTGTTTGCTTCTAGCTGTCCAGTTGCAGAAGGCATTGGACTGTGAAGTAAAAAACCACACTGAAGTCTTAATGATGATTAAATAAATACTTACATCTATACTCCATAACATGCATACATTTTAATATATTTTACTGTGTAGTGATTTCTGTTAATTAAGTTAGAGATATCAAAAATTTAAATAATCCATTCAAATCTCAGGTAACTCGGACTTCTGCAGATCACCCAGGTCTGCAGTTTCAGATCTCTGTAACTTTGGCTGAAGACTAGTCAGGTTGATTATTCACAACACATATATCTTATTTCTGTGAGTCCTCAATAATCAGAAAAGCCATGATGGCAGAATCCAACCCCTTAATGATGATTAGTATTCTTTTAGAGATGAAGGTGCTATTAATCTGAGAGGAACTAGCAGAGGTTACAAGCTTCCTGTAAGCAATACTCCTGTTCTTATGTATAGTAATTTCCAGATGAAGTCATTTAGATTACAATATCTAATTGTACTCTATTGGATTTTATGACCTTGAGATTATGATTTTATTTTTTTTTCCCAGTGGATCAAGATTACTCTCTGTTTTAGGTCTCAGTGGCTGATTGGGCACAAACCACAACAAGAATACAGCTCAACATTTCACATCAAGACTGACATCTTTTTTCCTTGAACACAAACCTAAAATGCTCTCTCAGGGTTTGCTTAGCAATGATGACAGAGAGCCAGGAGTTAGGCAAGTGATTTTCTGCTTGAGGCAGTGCAAGCCCTTGTCAGTGAAATGTTCTAAGGGGACCTTCTCGCAACCTGACTCCGTTGGTTCACAGACACTCACAGGCGCAAGGCCAACTGTACGACATTTGATCATGAGCATACATTGCCTGTGACTGGGGAAAAAATTCAAAGAGCTCTTTCAGTGAGCACTGGGGTTAGAACTTTTATTATATAAATAGGCATCTGCTGCATAGAGCCATGGCAGTGAGTATGTAGGCATATGCTGCTATTCCAATGTCTCTTCTGGGGGATCACTGATCTGGCCTCATACCTGGCTGCTTCTAACATGTGTCTTGCTGGAAGGCACTGTCACTTTTTCAAACTTTACATGCTCCTTTCTTCCTCCTCAACAAGCTCAGTCAACTTTTTCTTCCTCCTGCTGGAACATCTAATGCAAATTATAAAGGCTAAGATCCTGCAAACCCTTTTGTGAAAATGATGGCAGCGTTCCAGGTAAATATTTAAAAGACAGGAATATAACAAAGAACTTCGGGTACTTCTGCTCACACTTGACTCATTTCCTGTGCTGTGGAAATCATTATAAAATCAATTGCCACATAGCTGCTTCTGTTGGTGTGTACAGAATACCCTATCAAAGCTTATTTTAATTCTTCATAATTCATGGGCAATTGAACAGACAGATCATAATGTGACTTGATTATTTCTTGAATACTCCTTAGAAATACCTCGATCTGTGTATTATTTACTCAATTTTAGTTCTTTGTTTTCACTATGACCAGTTGAATCACCATTGCTGGTGGGAAAATGCATGACCACTAACAACCAAAAATGCCTGCAGAATGTTTTAAAGTATTTTACCATGCATATAAAGTAAACATTTGTCTGAAATAATTAATTTGATCCTGAGACACTGAGCAACAATCAGAGATGGAAACCTGGGAAGCCAAAGGGCCACTCAGCAGATGCATGTTTCCTGCCTCTCTTAGGGACTGGGCTCCCTGAAATCTAGTGCTAACGGAGAAGCTAGCAGAAAAGTCAAACTGTCCATGCTCTGTCACTCACATAACACCTGCCTCAGGGACAAGGTTCCTCTTGGCTACTTCTCTGTTCTGTCCCTATCATGTCCAGGTGAGGGTGTGAGCAACTGTTAGTTCGGAATTAGCTTTGTAAGATGCAGATGTGCCAGAGCACTGTGCTTGGCAATGCTGGACTTCTTTTAACTTTGCACATCTGTGGGGAAGAGCGACATTTCAAACAAAAATCCAAGGTCTGGAGGAGCTTCTCTGGATATTAAGGTAGCGTTAACAGATACATCTTTGCTTGCTCACCTTTTGCTCATTTTAGAGGCTGTTTTGGTTTTTTTCTTGGGTGCCCTCCATTCTATGAAATGGAAAGGGAGAATTAGGTTTTTTTCAATTTTTATATCAAAGCTCTAAAAATGCTTGAGACTGATGCTGCTAAGACCCATGCAGCAGCCACCACCAGAGCTCTGACTGCATCAAGGTTTCTGGTTTTCCAGGGCTGATTTCTCCAGTCAAGGCTGGGTTCTGAGCCCTGTGGCCCATAACCACCATTGCTGCTCCCACACTATCTAGAGCCTCTTCTGCCTGGCTCCACACAACCTCCCAAAGCCTCAGTTTGTTACATGCCCCACTCATTGAGCAAATAAGTGTCCTTCACTCAGCAGCTCTCTACTTGGCAGGCCTCTAGAGACTACACGTGGGGATCCTTTTTAATCCAGAACCAGATTATCAGGAAAATAATCAAGAACTGGTCAATTAGCAAACAGTAAACAGAAACTGTTCACAGCACGTGATCCTAGAAACTACCAGAAGCAACTAAAATTCTCACAAGGAAATTTGTTTTATTTAATTGCCATCAGCCTAAAGCTGTTTCATTATTTTTAAGCAAGAACTCAGTTCAAATACAGCAATGGGAAGGAGAGACGCAGGAGTAACATTATTTATATTTTGTCTACAAAGACAGTGAATTCAGGAGTAATCAATGTATCATGTGTGCTCAGCTAACCTTTTGCTACTCCAGAACAATCACCAGTATGACCAGAAAAACATCACATGATGAAACACATTAGTGAAATTTATAACTGGCTTCTTCAGCAAAGTGCAGCTTGACCTTGCGCTAACCTTGAAATTTTGTGAACAGGAGCAAACAGTCATTAAACTAGGAACAGCTTGCATAATATTTAAGAAGCAAATATTACCATGAAATATAATTGAAGTATAAGGATTATGAACACAATCACATATTTTTAGTTTTGCCAAAGGTAAATGGGAGAATGCTTTTATGGCTATTCACATAGGAGACAGCAGTCTTTCAGGAAAGAATAGCAATCGCCCTCACATACTTACTCTTGACTAAAGATTTTGAAAAGAAAAGCCATCTTGGAGGCCAGCTTTTCAGAGATGTGAGTATGTGTGTGTGCAAAGACCAAGTTGTTTATGTGAATTTATTTTTGCACATCAGTATCTGTGTACATATATACTGATCTACACCTGTTATGCATGCAGTCTTCACAACAGCATGACAAGATACAGGAATTCTGACTAGCCACCAGTCTCATCTGATGTTCATGCAGCCCATGGGCACCAGATAGCAGCAGCTCTGAAAACGGGATGTGATGAACCTGTGGTGTTTGAAGAACTAGCCAGTAAATATTAAATCACAGTGTGATTCTTCAGTAATCTCACATAAATCAAATAATATTACATGAACATAAAACTGCAGTACTGCATTAGCTAATTAAGCCTTTTGAATGATTAAACTGTATTTATAGATCTTCTAACTCAGAGAGATCATACCTGGCAGATCAATGCCGATGTTAAATAAGTCATTAGCCTCTGCAAAGATTGCCCATAAGGTCATTGAATTGTGGTGGTGGAACATTTTAATGAGCTGAACACTTGACCTATGGGAACAGGACCGACAACAATTTACTCAGATGGGGAAGCTCTGCATGTCTGAAAAACATCATGTAGTCTTTCTAGGCCTTGATATCTTAATCAATAAAATAAAAACAATAATTCTGTAACACACACAAAAAAAATTAAAATAACTGAAGTATGAACACATACAGAATATGTTATTAAGGTTATATTTTATTGTCACATTATTACACCAAGGATTTGTTGTCTTCTTACCTTAAAATATACTGTGGTTAAATTAAACGCTAGAAATCAAAATAATTACATTACTGTTCAAGTTAATCTGGCCCAGGCCCACAGCTGCTGAGGATATTTTTTTGGTCCTTGCTGAAATTTTTTAGACAGCTCAATGCATACTGTCCCTACCTACCTGTTTGACACACAACATGAAAATATTGTTTATTTTCTGTTTTCAATCAATGGTAGGTGGTAACTATCTGTCTGTGACACAAAATAACATGTGGCCTTTATTCTTATGAAGAATAAATCCAACTCTCTGAAAAAAGATATTGATATCTTTGCCAGAGCAGGACAGTATCATCAGTGGGAATGTTGCACTAGTATTTCAATCTGAATTGGAAGTACCTTCTCCATATTATCAGTTCTAGCATATCCATGGTCTAGCTGCTAAAACTAATTAAAAATAAAAGTCTAATTGCATTTGCAACTTCCTATTTGAACCCATAACCTTTTTCTGTAGAGCTGGAACCATTGTCACACTTCACACAGGGTCTATAACATTTATTAGAAGATGGCATCACGCGTGACTTCTGTATCATGGATTAGTCTTGATTATTGTTTGATTTTCTTATTTCAAACCCCGGAGCTATCAGATTACTAAAATCCAGCTTTTGTGATTTTCTACAACTGCTTGATTTGCCCTAAATTTTCTATAATATGGTTTGTTGAGAGAAATGCTTAGCTGACTATTCATACTTGAATTGAGAATTCAACATGATTGCCCCGTGAGTGTGTGCCTGGAGGGAAGCAAAAAGAAGGTTGCTACTTGGAAAGATGAAGTCATTGAATTCAGTGCCTGAGGCCACAAACCTCATTTTTTATGACTGCTAATATGTAGAACTAACGGAAAGCTAACTTGTGAACTAGGTTTTTTTGTTGGCTTTTTTTTCCTCTCTTTCTATAAAAACTAACATTATACAGTCTACCTGGGAGATTTATTTCTACTGTAGCAAAAAGAATGCCACCAATCTAAGCCTACAGTCTGGAACATGATCAAATGATCTGCTGCTCACAAAAAGCTAGTGAAGAGGTAGTTTGAAATTTTATTTAATGTATTTCTCAATGCCATAGGTATATATTAAGGGCACATTGCTCGAGCCCTTGAAGCACTGGGATCCTAGCAATATGGTACAAAGCTGAAGTGTTTGCAGAACCAAAGAGATACTTCTATGTGCTCTCCCCATGAACATTGCTCGAAAATGTGTTCTGTCTTGATATTGTCACAGCAACCTCTGCTACAGATGACCTCTGTAAGTATTAGGTTAGAGATATGCAAGGTTAGGGCATTCAAGTACCATTGAATTGTACAGTCTTATTATTTACAGAGATTGCCTTTGCAGTATTTCTTATAAGCAACGTACCCACCAAGCTCTTGTGTGATAACCTTAGTTGTCTCATACAAAATAGTTATTGTGGGTTGTTCTGTGATGCACCAGTGCTTTGTTCAAAAAGTGAATCTGTCTCTGACTTTCAAAAGAGCTTGTCCACATCACAACAGTGATTCCACTCTGCCAGGCTTCAGCAGATTACTAGTGGTTAAGTGCTGGGCTCAAGACTCTTGTATGAGTCACAGTTTGATAGTGGGCACTTAGCAACACAGTAGGGTGTCTTCAATAAGACAACCTCATAGACGCTCCTACATAAATAGGTGTCATCTTCTTATGTCCCCACTGTAAAACGTGGTAGAATTCATAAGCAATAATGGCCTGGCCCATGGCAGAATGTTAAGTGACTTGAACAAGAAACTGCCAAAAGGAAATACACACTCAACAATACTCAAAAGCTTTCTTGTTTTGTCACTTCCTAAGAAATGTTGGAAAGAAAAGGAAAAAAAAAAAAAAAGGCTTTATTTACTAGTCAAAATGAGCTGAGAACTAGTGGAGCAAAATTTAGATGATTAAAGTCTAGTTACTGTTTTGATTTGGAAAGCCTAAAAGCTGTTGGTTTCAGGGAGCTCAATTTACTATGTCTAAAGGCACAAGAGAGCTGGGATGTTATTTAAAATAGGAAGCATTGGTTACTTGTAAAATATCTCTTCAATATAACCTCATCACCAGGAACTCTGGCAATGGAAAAGATTGGTTTGATTTGGTTTGTTTTGGTCTTATAGAGCTTTCTTCAGCGGTAAGTTAGTCCAGAAACTAACAAAGGTACCTACAAAAGGAGAAAATGTGAGTGATGAGCTAAGGAGAGCTCAGCCATGAAACCTGTTTGCCCCAATGTATTTCTGTGCTATTTTAAAAACTAGGGGATTTACAAGCTAGTGGAGAGGTGGTAATTTTATACCAGCAAGTAATATGAGCCTATGCTGGGGGCCCACGGAAGATTATAGGTAGGAAGCACCACTGGAAGCATGGAGTCGTTCTGAAACAGCCAGCATTCCTTTACAAATACTGACTTGTAAAGCAGAGCAGGTTTTGTCCTTTTTAAAAGAAATTCTCGACAAAAACATATCGTATTATTGGTTCCCTTTTCTTTTTATCTGAAAACAGAAATATCTAATACAAAGTTTATCAAAAGTAGGATCTTACTTCATTGTCCTCAGTACAATCCTCTTTTATGATCATGGCAACTGTTCTACCATCACTAAGGAGAAGTTTCATCTAGTTCAGGAGCTGATTCTAATCTCTACATGAAGTATGGATTAATAAATGAATTATGGGATGGAATGATTGACACGGCAAGCAATATGGTATTAGAAAGCAGGATTTGAAAATGTTATTAAATACAGAATGCCATGACTAAGTGTGAGCATGATGATTAATAGTATAATGTATCAGAGGAGAGAAGAATTTTTAGCATAGTAGGAAGGGAAAACCCTGACCAGATTCCCAGCTGATGTACACTATCCAAACCCAAAGGAAATTAGGGAAGATCTGACAGTTTATGACAGCCAGGAATCTGTCCCCAGGAGAAATAGACTGAAATTAAGGAAAAAAATTAAACTTTAGCTAAATATCAGAATAAGAATCCTGACAGCATGATCCTTTAAATTGAGAAACAGTCTCCCAAGGGAAATGCTGAAAGCTTTAAGCCTGGACACATTAGGAATTGAGTAGGCAAGGCATTTGAAAAGATATACCATGGGGACAAATTTGTACTGGAAGGGAGATGAATTAGACAGTCAAATAGGTCTTTTTCACACATTCTTTTAATTACTTAAAACTGACTGTAAAGGAAGAGAAAGAGCTTGGTGGTGCTTTTGGCTGTATAGTTGCCCACTTGCCCTGAAACAGTGGTGAGTGGGTATGATACCCGGATGGAAATGTTCCATTGCTGAGAACACGGCATGTATCATCCTCAGCTGGATCTAATGTTTCTTATGAATAGCCTTTTTTCTGTATATCATGAAAAATAGTGAGAAATCAAAGCCATTAAATGAGGATGTTTCCATAGGTGTCAGTGGGATTTGAAAGTTGGCTATGAAATACATTTTTTTTTTCTTTCCCTACAGTGGTGCTGTCATACAGGAGCCATGTCAGGCATATAGAAATGGAAGTCATGCTGATCTAAGGTATAACTGAGATTATCACTTCTTTAAATTAAAAATGGAAGTCTAGGCTTTAAATGAGAGAAGTATAACATCTAGCTCCCCAAAAAACACTTTCGTTTTCATATAAATATGTAACCATCATTTGTTTAACTCACACCAAGCTATCAAATTTTGTGGTGGGCTATAAACTTGTTGAGTCATTAGCCTGGCTGCTTAATGGAGGAAAACTAAATTCCTGTTCCTGCATAATGACACTTATTCACTGTAGACATTTGCATCACTAGGAAACGATAAAACCTCATCCTTCATAATGAAGTTCTGAGCTGACAAAGAGGAAAATATAGTGTTGTGGGACAACTATGAATATAAAACAAGCTTAATAAAGAAGTAGTGACAAATTACATTATGCAAAATGCAATGCAATAAAAAAAAATGTTACTAACTCGTTGGAAATGTCATAAATTATCTAAATAGTTTTTAACTGTCAAAGCTTGAAAAATATATTCCTTAAAAAAATGAGGTACAGAATAGATGCCAGTTTAATTGCCATCATATTTTGACAAGCATGGAGAACCTTGTATCCAGCTTATTTGCTAAATTTAGCTCACTTGCCTAAGATGAAATGATGGGGGGAGCATTATTAGTCTGCTTTTTCAACTCATTGGTGCCCCATCAAAAAATAACTACCTCGGCCATTTCACAGTATTGTTGTTTTCCATTTGAAATCAACATTTACAGTTTGCATTGCAATCTCAGCCCAAGTGATCCTTATAAAGTAAAGAGAATCTCTGATGTGAATGCTTGCTAAAATCACATACTGTCTTCTTAAAATCAACGTTCTTTTTGAACAAATAAATATACTGTCTGCTATTTCTCTGTGGGTCAGAAAGGGCATGAAATTGCATTAGGGCAGCTCCTTGTATTACAAAAGACTTTGTCCAATTTGTGTGTCCAAATGACTCACTTTCCACTCTTCCAAAAATTTCATTTTACAGAAAGGAAAAAGTCACTAACATTTCAAGAATTACTGGCAGTTCAAATAATAATGACTTAGATTCTATTTCTGCTGGAGTCTCAATGATTCCAACAGTCCCAGTGACTTGAATAGAAGCAGCTTTGAGGGTTGCATAAGCAGAAGCATTTCTATTCATGAAAACAGTTGCAAAATTAACTGCTGGTGTGATCAGATCCTCACTTCAATGGAGATTTCCCTGCTGACATAGGCACTTGTTTAATTATATGCTGCTCATACTCTAAATGCAAAGTGTTCAAGATGCTTGAAGCAGTTACTACATCTTCTGGCATATGAGGCTGGTAGGGACAAATGATACGTTTAATACACTGCTAAGAGATCTGTGGAAAATCATTTTGCCTTGAAAATGCAAAATGTAACATGTTTTGTTAATGATTTTGATTTAGTTAGTTTTCATATGAATGACAAGCATCACGAGTCGGAAGTCTTATTTTGGCTTTTAAATGTGAGACATTTTCTTATGGAGAAAACCTATTTTAAACTTGCTCTCTGTTTTCCAGAAAAAATGGTACTCGTGTCTTTATACAAACATAGAGGAGTTTCACCCTGGATCAAATACACATAAAAAGTCTGAGCTATTTTCAAAGTATTTTCAAAGGAATCTGGTGATTTTTACCCTCTAGTTGTTATTATAGTCAACAAGTCAGTGTTTTGTTTCTGAAACACAAAACTCAAAATAAGCAGGTTGGTTTTAACATGCTTGTGAGCCTGGTCTGACTTTTTCTTTTACTCTTTTCGCAGTTGGAATTGGCTGTACAAAATTTTCCATTATGCAACAGGATTTGGAGCCACTCCGTCTGCTATGCTCTCTTTGGTCATGTCCAATAACCGATGTTTCCAATAACTCATGTAAATTGCCAGCTCTCCTGGGCAAGGCACCAGTCATTGTGATCATCTCTAAGGCTTGTAAATCTTCTCTTCAGTTTTAAAATGCTTCATTTAGCACATTTAAGGCACAAATAGGCATTTACAAAACAAAAATTAAGTGATTTTTAAGCCTGAAATGTGGCTGCAGAGATTCCATCAGAGAAGAAAAGAATCCAAATTGGCCACAGTTTGGCTACTGGCAAATGAGGGAAACTCTTCCTGCCCTGCTGTTTTAGTCTCTTAATAATATGGAGATGAACCAAGTGGTTGCTAGATTTTTCTAATCCTTTTTATAACAATAACTTTTGCTTCTATCTGGGGACTCTCCATCCTTTCGATGCCAAAAAAAGCTAGTGATTCAGATCTGATAAGAACTTTGCTAGAGAATAGAAGGACTAATTGCATTTTCCCAGGCTGTACTCCTTAGACCTTTTGCAGAGGCTGCAAAGCCTACAGATGTACTCCATGCCCAACAGGATACATGGTGGTATTCAGAAAGGTTGTAAAATCATCTTTCATAGTTGTTTGCTGGTCAAGGATCTACAATATGTTTGAAATGAGGAAAGAAACCAAAAGCTTGGTTGTCCACATGCACAGAAGACCTCTGTCAGCGTTTTCAGGTCTCGGTTTTTCCTCTTGTTTTTTGATATCATACAATTTACCAGTGGAAAGAGCAATAGGTTGAGAAAGGGACAAGCCATTTAGTTAAGAGTACTCAGGCACTGCATGTTAGTGCTGGTTCAGCAAGGCAGTTGGCTGCTTTTGTTTGCTTAATACTCCTGCTTCATGTACAGGTTCCACATTGACCCTCAAAAACTTTTCCTCACTCAATTCTGCCTCTGTTCCCACAAAGAGAAGTTAATCTGTTGAATGGATGGTTTCCGGCAGAAATAAATTAACATTTGTAGATGCTGAAAGTGGCAGTTCCAAAAATTTAGCTAAGAGGCCTGGCTTGCTTTCACTTAACTCACTCAGCTGTACTGCAGTGGGTGTCATGGTCTGGCTGATTCCAGAACTTCAAGGTCAATTAGGCACAGTTGGAGGAGCTGGTTCAGAGCTACTTGTGTCAGAAATTTTAGTATATTTTCATTACTTTGCTTTCCTACGTTTTGGGCATCATAGAGGGTATTGATTAGAGACTTAAATACTGGGGGTCTTCTGGTGGCTGGCAATGTTTTGTGCTCCTAAATTCTGTGGGACCTGTCTCAAATATTCTCCTGGGTACTGAAGGTTCATCTGATCCCTCCACAATGGAAAGAAGAGTAAGAACATCAGTGTGATCACTAGAGTTGTCTTTCATTAATCAGCAAGAGATTATTTTTTGGAAAACAGAGTCCTCTGAAGAGATCTTCCCTTTGTTTGCATTAACCTTTACGTCACGTTAATATTACCTCATTATGTTATATAATTGATTTGCATTTCAGTCACCTGGAAAGGCCTATGGTGATGTTCCCCTATCCCAGAATGACAGAAGTACAAACTGTACCAACTGTGCTGGCAAGGAGGTGTCAGTTTTGTGTTTCTAGGAACACCCTGGACTTAAGCCTTTACATCTGCTGATCAACCTCATCTCCCATTTCATTTTATGATGTACTGTCTCTTTACAGAATGTTTAATCTATATAAGGCACAGATTTTATGCCAGAATTTGACATGCCAGTCTTTTCTGTATGCCTCTCCTTTTCCCTCATTTTAAAATCTACTTCATTTGGCTTTTCTCTGTATAGTGACTATTTTCTTTTCTCAAATGGGAAAAAAAACACACTAGATTAACCCATTAAAAGGAATGATTTCTGAATAAATCCTGTTATGAGAGGGAAGTTATATTCATTTGAGCGTTACTTGGTGTAGCCCTACAGTGTGGTTATAAGAGGACTCTCTCAGTGTACAATCCCAACTAAAGGCTGTTTTTCTTTGAATAAGCACNTGGAGATGAACCAAGTGGTTGCTAGATTTTTCTAATCCTTTTTATAACAATAACTTTTGCTTCTATCTGGGGACTCTCCATCCTTTCGATGCCAAAAAAAGCTAGTGATTCAGATCTGATAAGAACTTTGCTAGAGAATAGAAGGACTAATTGCATTTTCCCAGACTGTACTCCTTAGACCTTTTGCAGAGGCTGCAAAGCCTACAGATGTACTCCATGCCCAACAGGATACATGGTAGTATTCGGAAAGGTTGTAAAATCATCTTTCATAGTTGTTTGCTGGTCAAGGATCTACAATATGTTTGAAATGAGGAAAGAAACCAAAAGCTTGGTTGTCCACATGCACAGAAGACCTCTGTCAGCGTTTTCAGGTCTCGGTTTTTCCTCTTGTTTTTTTGATATCATACAATTTACCAGTGGAAAGAGCAATAGGTTGAGAAAGGGACAAGCCATTTAGTTAAGAGTACTCAGGCACTGCATGTTAGTGCTGGTTCAGCAAGGCAGTTGGCTGCTTTTGTTTGCTTAATACTCCTGCTTCATGTACAGGTTCCACATTGACCCTCAAAAACTTTTCCTCACTCAATTCTGCCTCTGTTCCCACAAAGAGAAGTTAATCTGTTGAATGGATGGTTTCCGGCAGAAATAAATTAACATTTGTAGATGCTGAAAGTGGCAGTTCCAAAAATTTAGCTAAGAGGCCTGGCTTGCTTTCACTTAACTCACTCAACTGTACTGCAGTGGGTGTCATGGTCTGGCTGATTCCAGAACTTCAAGGTCAATTAGGCACAGTTGGAGGAGCTGGTTCAGAGCTACTTGTGTCAGAAATTTTAGTATATTTTCATTACTTTGCTTTCCTACGTTTTGGGCATCATAGAGGGTATTGATTAGAGACTTAAATACTGGGGGTCTTCTGGTGGCTGGCAATGTTTTGTGCTCCTAAATTCTGTGGGACCTGTCTCAAATATTCTCCTGGGTACTGAAGGTTCATCTGATCCCTCCACAATGGAAAGAAGAGTAAGAACATCAGTGTGATCACTAGAGTTGTCTTTCATTAATCAGCAAGAGATTATTTTTTGGAAAACAGAGTCCTCTGAAGAGATCTTCCCTTTGTTTGCATTAACCTTTACGTCACGTTAATATTACCTCATTATGTTATATAATTTATTTGCATTTCAGTCACCTGGAAAGGCCTATGGTGATGTTCCCCTATCCCAGAATGACAGAAGTACAAACTGTACCAACTGTGCTGGCAAGGAGGTGTCAGTTTTGTGTTTCTAGGAACACCCTGGACTTAAGCCTTTACATCTGCTGATCAACCTCATCTCCCATTTCATTTTATGATGTACTGTCTCTTTACAGAATGTTTAATCTATATAAGGCACAGATTTTATGCCAGAATTTGACATGCCAGTCTTTTCTGTATGCCTCTCCTTTTCCCTCATTTTAAAATCTACTTCATTTGGCTTTTCTCTGTATAGTGACTATTTTCTTTTCTCAAATGGGAAAAAACCCACACTAAATTAACCCATTAAAAGGAATGATTTCTGAATAAATCCTGTTATGAGAGGGAAGTTATATTCATTTGAGCGTTACTTGGTGTAGCCCTACAGTGTACAATGCCAACTAAAGGCTGTTTTTCTTTGAATAAGCACTGAAGTAAATCTCACTGGGTTCTATGCATTGCTTTTACCCTTCAGCTTTGATTAGAAAGACAGTAGTAATTTTGGCTGCTATGATGGCTATTTAAGCACAGAGATTATCTTCACTTCTCTCTGGATGAAATTACATAATCACTCTTCTCTTTGACTGTGCTTCTGGATTGCAGTTCTGTTGCTCACGAGTCATACTAAACCAGTAAGCCCATATAAGAGTGTGATATCTCTGGTTCTTTTTCATCCTGGCGAAGGAAGATGCTTAGAGCAAGCAGCAAGCCCAAAAAAGTACTCTAGGTTAAACTGATTATTCCTTGTCCCCAAAATGCATAGAATTCTGAGAAGAAAATAAATAAAGCAAAACATCTGTGCAAGTACCACATTGCAGTACTACTCCTTGGTCTGATAAGTAGCCTTCTTGTAGCTCGAGCACCCTTCAGTCTGTTGCTGAGTGAGAAAAGACTGCAGCACCTTCTTTGCTTAGGGTTTGCCTTGTCAGGAACTGTGGGTAATACATTTGGGTTGTTCCCATAAGACTGGCATAGCTTGAGCCTAGCACAAGAACCTAGGAGAAGAACTTCTGATAAACATCACAGTATTCAGTGCATTAGATGTAGATATGAAGTGTACATGTGAGGTTCCAATGAACCGCACACACACCCCTTTAGGATAAGCTTGTATAAACCTCATCTATGCATTCCTATACAACCAGATGACACCAAAAAGAGAGCCAAGAAACCAGCTCAAAATGAAAAAAAGAAAAGAAAAGTAAAGCAGAGACAATATCTCCTTGCTTTTTCTCCAGGCTATATTCCAGTGGATCCTTCCATCTCCTTATGTCACAACTCAACCTGTCATACTATGCACTGTTATTATTCCTAATAGATGTTTATGCACTTTACAGACTATATTTTACCATTTCTGTTCATGTTCATGACTTTAGACATAATCTGTGAAATGCCGAATACCCAGGGTAGTCAGTGTGGTACAATTCAGGTGCTATAGTATTTGCAAAAGAATATGCAATCAAAGACCATCAACGAAGTGTAATTGACATCACCCATTGCATCTCATCGAATCAAGAATTATCCTCTGATTGATGCAGAGTGATGTGCAATCACTTGTAATTGATTGGAATTCATTCATTAGAGAATGACATGTTGTGTAATTGCGACTGTGAAATAATGACTGGTTAAAGCGAAGAGGACAGGCTTCCTCCAGTCCATATATTTTATACTTCTTGGTTCCTTCAAATGTTTATGAACATTATAGGTTTTCTCTTACAGCTTATTGTTTTTGCACACCGGACTTCAAATGCTGTATGCTAGCCTACCTTTATGAATTCATTAAAAATAGAAGAGCATTACATCCTGAGGTTAGGAAATGAAAAAGCTAGATGAAATGTTATTCTAAATGCTTTGAATCTTGAACAACCAGACGGCATACAATGTTGAGGCATGTTCTTAGTAAAACCCTTCTTTGTGTCCACAGTGAATAAAGGAAGGATTTTCTAATAGGTAACATGCAGTTAACACAAGTATTTTATGCTTGTTTTCAGGTGAAAATGAAAAATTACCTGAAAGTGAAGAGTTCACTCCTTCCCCAGGTAAAATTTTGGAGCACTCATAGTCTCAGGGACAATTTGAGAGGGACAGATACTGTAGATCAGCCATACAGGGCCAAACTCTCTTGTCAGTGTCTCTGGTGAATTCGTGTTCTCTTCATATGATTTGTAGCACTCAAATTTCAAATCTCAACAGGTTTCAGACAACATATGGCAAAGTACTGAGCCAAAAGGTAGAAACTGAATTTGTTTTTACTTCGTTTTGCATAATATGACATATATATATATTGTCTTATTTACTTCTTTTCTTTTTGATCACAAATGATTTGTAACAAACTTCCATTTAAGATACTTTTACTATATGTGAACATGAGGCAATTTTACCACAAAAGCTGACGTAACAACTTTACTGCATTTTTCTAATGTATGTTCAGCCCACACAACATAAATCAACCCAATACTGCCTTCCACAAAGTCCTAATATATTCAGCACCTTATAATAATCTTACTATGCATGAAAACTTGCACAAGAGAGATTTCACATCATTTCAAGGAAACAGAACTTTTGAAAATAGCACCCAATCAAACAGTAAAAAACCTGCCTTTTTTTATATTCAGAAAAATTCCAAATCCACTCTGTTTCCATGTGCTTCACCTTCTATCTTCTGAGCGCAAGGTTTACAGACAGGTTCACCCAAGACACACCGTCCTAATCAGAAAACCCTGACAAATACACAAATTTCTTGCATTTTTGCCATTTTCCCCATTGCAAGGCCGACATTGTCTATTTTGTGTACAAGCAATAGAATCGTAGGCAATGAAGACAGGGATTCTAAAAATCCCTAAAAAAAAAATAAATTATGCCTTGAAAAGCAAACCTTTAAGCTTTCTAGGACGGGGATTTGCTTTCCTAGACAAGTGTTGCTGGAGCACTAAGGAACAGCGAGGAGGGGCAGGGGACACACAGAGGTCACCTTTGGAAGGTGCTTTTGGGAAGATTCTTCAGTTCTTCAAAGATCAGTACAAGAAAAGAGCCTGCCAACATTTCCTGCACTTAACTGAGTTATGGACTAGTCAGGTATACTGAGACAAAATTTATTGCAGTCTAGCAATTTTTTTACCCTTTTCATACCAAGAACAATTCTTTAAAGAGAGAAAAGACATTTAAACTGATATTTTTACAGCATTTCTTGCAGTACATCTCCAGTTTATGGGACTTGTCATTTATTATTGCCAGTGACTTGATGACTAGCAGGTGCTAAATTGAGCTCTCTGTTTCTTAACATCGCATTCAGATATTTTTGGCTACTACTGGGATTTCTAGTCAACTAACTCATGCAACATTTTTATCCAAAGTTGGGTTTTTTTTTTGTTTTGTTTTTAAACGGAAGGGTTAATGTTACTTGCTTTGACATCTTATGGAAGTTTCCAGCATAAAGTAGTGGGGCCTTTATTTGTGATTTATGGTCATATGAACAAGTTTGAGTCATAGTGGTACCAGGCCTCAGTGCAAAAACAACAACAAAACCTGTAATTTGTGCTAGCATATAAACACATAGAATTCTTTTCTAGCTAGTAGTATATTGTATAAAACACCGTGGGCAGTAAGAGACAACTTCTGCTACTTCATGAAGCTGATAAGAAGATACTGCAAATTTTGTCTGGGTGAAAAGCTCCTTGTGTTCCTGAACACTGTGTTGTGTTTGCAGTGTTTTATATCCTGTCCCAAAGGAGGATGCATTAATCAAGCCAAACGACTGTGACAGCTGTGAGACATTCAAGTTCAAAAGTTTTATAAGTTGGAAAGAAACAAGTGTTTGTAAGGAGCTGGGATTTTTAGTTCATCTGTGAATAGACCCTTTGAGGTTTTAGCAGAAGTTGTTCATTGACACCCTTATTATCAAATATTTTCTTCTATTATGTGTATCATCATTTAATCCCTAACATCCTACTCGAGTTAAGCGGACACGGGCTCTTGCCTTGTTTCTCATTAGTGCCAGCTCCATGCAGCATCAGCTCTGGATGGGTCCTGCTTGCCTTTTTTTCTGAAGTAATACTGCCCACTATAATACATTAGTGCTGCTACATAATAGATATCTACATTTTTCTAAACTATAATTCTCTGAAAGTGCTAAGAGAAGGGATGGTTTGGGTTTTGCTTGTTACTTCTAAGTATCACTTGATGCTAATTTCAGATTATGGGACAGTTTCTTTGGAACCAAAATAGTATGTTTATGAAATATAAAGAAACTCACTGGTACAGTTTATCAATATTTTGTAAACTGACCTTAAAAAATATATGACTTAATCTTATATATTATTGAAAGTTATTTTCATTTCATAAATGAAACTTTGAATATTCATCTATAGCGTTATTTTTCCCACTTGGTTGCTTGCTTTTTCATATGCATAGACATCTGAGCACATTTTAAAAAATATTCTCTCAACTGATTTGATTTAAAAGCTTACATGGCTTCAAGAAGAGAATGGATTAATTTAGGGCTAGATATATGCTATAAATAGCATTGAGCTTTGAAAGCCCTATGCTTAAGAGAGTTGAAGTGTGTTAGTGAATCACATCTACCTACACCACTCTTACTTTCTTTCCTAGATTGGAAAAAGGATGTGGGACTAAATGGAGTTTTGACCTGACCTACTCTGAACAATGCCATATAGATTTAGACCACCTTCTGTTCTCCAACAAGCCAGTAGTTTTATAGACTACAGAAACACTGTTCCTTTTACTTTTCTTACTACATCAAAATTAATGAGATGTAACTTAAAAAAAGGCTTTAGGGGAATGAATCGGGATATATGAGGAGAGCATGGGCATAGAAGTTTGTCTACATAAAAATGCGTAGAAATATTTGTAATATGCATAGTTGGTCAGAAAGGATCTTTTTGTTTTTGTTTTTGGTTTTTTTTTTTTTCTTGTAAAGATTTACCATATTGGCAACCCAAGAAAGGGGAAGAAAGGAGAAAGGATAACAGATTAGTTGTACTAAGACCAGAGATTGCCCTCAGTCTCTCTCATTGTTTACAGATTTCTGGAAAGACTTCAGGCTTCTTAAATTGCACTGGTTTTCTATATTGCAGGTCGGTAGGAAAAGAGTATCTGTAATCTGGTAAATTTGTACCTTGCTATGGCCATATCCTTATTATTTGGGGGGATTAAGATAGCACTATGCAGAAGGTATCTGACTGAATTAGAGAGTATGTGAACATTAGCAGAATGTGGTTAATTCTGTGCAAGATACTATAAAAACCCTTAAGTTTGAACCAAGTCTGTAATTGTAGTTACTTCCTGCCATGTCATTTCTCTCTGTATATTATGACAAGCATATTGAAGGACTGAGCAAATAAATGGCCGTGCTTTAGGACCTTACACCGGTGACTATTACACTCAATCTCACTGAATCTCCCTGTCATGGGATGCAGCCTACCCTGAAACTGGTGCCCCCAGACACACCACCTTGACTACCTAATCCAAGAAGAGTTGGAAATACAGTAACAGAAGATAATATTTGACAAAAGGTGAGTTCACAGCTTTCGCATCACATCTGGGGCAAGAGGACAGAAGGAGAGAGGAAAGGCAGTGGCAGCTGCTGCTTGGCCTGGTGAAAGTGTGGAGATGGTATGGAGACAGTTAGGGATTGGTGCAAAGAGGTGATTAACAAGATCGTTAATGGCCCATGTCAACAATCTAATTTAGAAGAAAAAAAAAACAGTTAAAAGTTGTCCCTTTTGTGGAGAATGCCATATGTGGATATATGAGACCATAAGGAAATGAGAGGCAAGGACACACCGGCGCACATGTAGGCCATAGACTTGACATTTCAACCAGTTGTGGAGAAGATTCTCTTCCTAAGGGTCCCTGCTGTACTGGTCCAAACGGGGACTGAAGCTATGGCTTATATGGGCATGTAATATGTGCTGTAGAATGAAAGTTACCATACCTCTACTATATTTTTCCTGCTAATTAAATACTTTTCAAATTATATGTCCCTGGGTGGTATGGGTGCATTCTTGAAGCCATCCCACCGCACTGAATTTCCTGATGACACTCCCAAATTGAACAAATCACTGCCCAGGTGCCCTCCTGTTCAGTGGGGGAAGTAGGATCTTGTTGCATGCTTCTTCTCAATTTTTCTCCCTCTGATTTTGTTTCTGCTTTTTTTTTTTTTTTTTTTTTTTTTTTTTATTTTTTTTAATGTTAGTCATTTACTACTTATGCATTAACTTTACTTGTTTCCGCATGTCAGTGGTGTATTGTTGGCCTTGCCAGGACATATGTGAATATTTGGTAAAATGGATCATTTTCCCCAGTTTTAGATAAAAGCTTTGCATCAATCAGCAGTTTTATGTCAACAAGCTAATACCATATTCTGGAAATGTATATATCAGCAGAAAAGAAGATTTAACATCTGCAATTCTCAGGAAAAAAAATTACAGATTATTCTTTAGAAGGATGAGTGATGAAGAAGCCCTTTTCTTTGTGTGAGTTGGTGGGATACTTCTCAAAGGAGTTATGATGTCTACAACCTATGTGCTTCACGCTGGAAAAAGAAAAAAAAACAGAAGTGGGGGTGAGAAGGCCCTCTGATCAGTTACAAATATTATTCCTTGACTTTCAGGAAAAAAAAAAAATGGGGGGGGGAGGAAATGGCATTGTTTTAACTTGATTTTTATTTTTGCTAAACCATGAGTGATGATATAACAATTCCTTGTGGGCACACTGAGCAGTAATCATTATGGACTAGGCTGAAGGAAGATACTATATTAAAAGAAAAAAAATAATATCTCATTTTATATTACCAAACAAGTTTCATCACCCAGAGAAAATTTACACATTTAAACATTTTTAAATGTAATGCTCATTTCTAATCTTAAACTCAATTACTAGATTTTCCTCCGGCTCAGATCAAGGCTGAAAACAGACTTTCTTCAAAGTGTGTTTGAAGTTCCCAGAAAAGTTGACTCCACTGACTTTTTCTGTTCAGATTTTTATAGTAATTATCATAAGATATCTGAAGTTGTTTCTAGTTGTAACATATCTATTTTCTGACAAAACCAGATGTTTAGCATTTCAATTATTTTCCCTCATCTTAGCTAGCTGTTATTATTTTTTTTCTCCATTGTTCCTCAACTTTCTAAAGATTTTAAGTTCAAAGTAAAAAGTTTGTTCCCCAGGAATGTGCAAAATATCTGATCTTTCATTTATCAGATACAATACAAGAAAAGATCTCAGAAAAAGACTCTAATTATGAGCTGCTTGGAGTGCACTAGGCACAGCCTCTGAAATACATGTACAGTGAACTTGTGTGTAGTTAAGAGACATAGTCAAGATTTATAAGCCTGCAAGTCTAGTACAGTTTGGTTAACCGAGGACATTGTGCCAAAAATGAAGTTGAGAAGAAAACTGTCCCTGTTTGCTCAAGGCTATAATCCAAATGTTCACCAGGACAGAAAGCACTTTTCAGTCTGCTTGCACTACTGTATATTCAAAACAAATTAGTTTCAGAGAAGTATTTTTCTTAGCTGGCATTTCTGATGTTCCAGAAGAAAATCATATACGAACAAAACGTTTTTCTGAAGCTAAAAATGCGAATTAATATAATCCTGAAGTATCAGTTATTCTTAAACATTGCAAATTTTATTACTGCCTGCATTCCACATTTGTTGTTGTCTGTAGTTCTAAAGCAAACATTCTGCCTCTTTAAAGGCCAACAACTGGTCTTTAAACTGTATCAAACCAAACCAGTTTTATTCTCATCACTCTTCTGGCCCAGTTTTTACCATCAAATATATTGATGTCTTCTGACAAAAGGAAGGCCACATATGGCTTAATACCACATGAAGGGTCTAGAGCACAAGTCCTAAGATGGGCAGCTGAGGGAACTGGGGTTTAGTCTGGAGAAAAGGAGGCTCAGGGGAGACCTTATTTCTCTCTACAACCACCTGACAGGAAGGTAGGGTTTGGTCTCTTTTCCCAAGAAAAAGATGATAGGGCTTGAGGAAAGAGCCTCAAGTTGTGCCGGGGGAGGTTTAGATTGGAGATTGGAAAAAAATTCATCACTAAAAGGGTTGTCAAACATTGGAACAGGCTGCAAAGGGAAGTGGTTGTATCATCATCCGTGGAGGTATTTAAAAGATGTGTGGATGTGGCATTTAGGGATGTGGTTTAGTGGTGGACTTCAAGTGTTATGTTAACAGTTTGGCTTGATGATCTTAAGGGTCTTTTTTAACCTAAATGATTCTATGATTCTAGGGAAAGTGAAGTTATAAGGAGGACATAACAGAACATAACACTGTCATCAGCTACAGTGTATTGATAGGACAAGGGGTAATGGCTTCAAGTTGCGTCAGAGTAAGTTCAGGTTAGATATTAGAAAATATTTCTTTCCTGGAAGGGTTGTCAGGTATTGGAATGGGCTGCCCAAGGAGGTGGTTGAGGCACCATCCCTGGAGGTATTCAAGAGAGAAGTTGAGTTGGTGCTCGAGGATATGGATTAGTGTTGGGTGGTGTGTTGGGTGTGGTGGTGTTTTTTGTTGTTGTTTTGTTTTGTTTTTTCCATTGGTTGGACTAGATGATCTTAAGAGGTCCCTTCCAACCTACGTGATTCTGTAATTCTGTGACAGATGTTGCTTCAAGTTATTCCTCAAAGAGCAGGCTTTCTCCCAAGCAGCAAATGTTTGTGAACATCCAGATGAAGGAGCAGCACCACAATTTGGAGGTGGGGGAGGGGGGCTAGACATTTTGCTGTGGTTCTCCCTGTTTCATTGAAACACATGTAAGGAGGTTGACAAGGAGGTGCAACTTTACAAAACTTGTATGTTTATAGGCAATGTGTTATCACTGCTAGACTATGCTTAGGGCGTGAATATGCTTTGCTCTAGCTTAACTCTTAGCGTTGCTCACTGTTCATGTCCTTTGAGTAGACACTGAATTTGTTGGTATACTTGGCTAAAAAAATGTGAAAAACCTTTTCTGAGTTTTGCACTGTGAAGGAAGAAAAAGCAAATCTAGCAGGGTCTTCTGTTCTATTACCTGTCATTCTTTGTCATGTGTTCACTCTCTGAATAGCAAAAAGTTACTTTTTCCTTCATAGTCTTTGTCAGCATATAATTTCTTTACATTTGTGCCACTGTTGCAACACAGTTCAGTCCAGATCAGTCAAACACAATGGAAAATGTCTACCACCAAAATTGCTGCTGTCTAGAAGGTGAAACATAGTGGACCTGGCTTTCTTTGCCATTCCACATTATCATAACCATAACTATCATTGCGTTACAGTACCTAAAAGGGGCCCACAGGAGAGATGGGGAGAGACTCTTGATCAAGGAGTGGAGTGAAAAGATGAAGGGTAATGATTTTAAATTGGAAGAGGGGAGATTCAGATTAGCTATTAGGAATAAATTCTTTCCTGTGAGGGTGGTGAGACGCTGGAACAGGTTGCCCAGAGAAGTTGTGGCTGACCCATCTCTAGGAGTGTTCAAGGCCAGGCTGGATGGAGCTTTGAGCAACCTGGTCTGGTGGGAGGTGTCCCTGCCCATGGCAGGGGGGTTGGAACTGGATGATCTTTAAAGTACCTTCCAACCTGAACCATTGTATGATTCTATGATTCTATGATCATAACACTAGAAGATGCTCTGTTGAAACTGGAATGATTTACATCAGACCCATAGCAGCCTGGAGTAAGTGGGAAACAGAGGACAGCTGCAGATTGCCTTTACTTCAATGTAACTTCTTTATATCATAGTTTTCCAGTCAGGAAATTTGAGCCGAGCCTCCTTTCCATGTCCATGAATGTCCACTGATAAATTAATGAATGACAACTTACTACCAAGGAAGTTCTGGAACCTCTACTAGCCAGTTCTCTTCAGTCAATTGGTGCAATTGTAAGTAGCAAATGCTGAATTTTACCGCATGTGCTTATCAATTTTCTTTCTTTGTTTTGGGTAATTTTGTGTCGCATAAATTATTTTATCCACCTGTTCTACATGACTTAATTCTTCAAGGCATGGATTATACTGTGATTTTGTTTGCACAAAACTGAACACACTGGAGCCCTCCATTCTCTCTAGGTTCGTTAGACAATAATAATTATCATTATCATCGATCACGATAAAGAGTGTATGAAAGTTATCATTCTAACTAAGAACATAAACACTTGAGGAAAAAAAAATAAAAAAGAAAAAAAAAGAAAAAAGAAAAAAAATCCCAACCCAATAACTGTGCAAAAAGGAGGCTTTTGATGAGATTGAATATATAAATACCCTTCCTCAAAGTTCATGCTCTGTCCCTTCATTCCAAAGTCTTCCACTGGAATGAGTTGGGAGTGCTAATTATGTGTGTAGTGTCTGACAGGAGAACAAATATCACTGCAAGCTCAAAGTGAACATCAGCCTCACAGGTCCTCTCTGTGATGTTTTATTTTCTACTTTATCTTACCTCTAGCAAAACACCTGCATTTTGGCTGGAAAATTCTTGAAAATAGTACTGGGTATAGTGGCAGTTTCTTTCCCATTTTGTATGAAGCTAGCAATAAGGCAGAGTTAGGGATGGTTGCATAAAAAGTGAGTGTTAGAAGAACTTGAAGGGAATATGATACACTAACTAGCTACATGGCATAGAGTTGTCAGTGTCACAGACTGTTTGATCCCTGACTCCCCTGTGGGCATTATAATTTGGTTTTATTTTGGGCACCACAAAGTTCTATGGAAATTCTGAGCTTCACATTATAAACACTAAAGTAGCCATAATTCTTGGTTTATTACAAGTTTTAAAATTTGTTTATAGCGAAAGAATGGAAAGTTTATTAAAAAAGTCCCCTTGATGCAATGGCTGGTATGTTGGAAAAGCTATTAGTAAATGAATGAATAACGATCAGTAAAAGTACTTCTCAAGAGTAATGGAAACATACTCCATGCAATAATATTTATACTTAATATTATACTGCCTGTCATTTGTATAGAAAAGACTGTGGTAAAGAGTTTCTTTCAGAATGAACTTTATTCCTTTTTGAAGACAGAGAAAATGTAGGTATGGCCCAAGCTTAAAAGTCCCTGGTGGATAACTGATTTAAGCAAACCTTCATGTGTTCACATACAGGAGATTTTTTGATTAAATCTGCTGCAAGGCTCTTGAACATCTAAGAGAAAGTTACTTAAGCTCCCTGTGGAGAAGGAAGCTGGGAGCATTTTCTTGTTCCCAGGTGTGAATATATGCATGTGATTGTGGACCTTGACAGAGTTTTTATTTCATGTTGAAATGAAATATTTGTGCACAGCATTACTCCCTGCTCCCTGTCCTCATGCCACAACATACTCCAACAAGACCTGAAGCTGTTGCTTATTACTTACTCTAATCCCCTTTTGATCCTGCTGACACTTTCTGTTTCCACAACCTTCTCTGGTAGTAAATTCCATACCTTCTGTGTAAGGAAACTCTTTTATAAACTCCTTTAAGTAGATCTTCTGCTAGCTTAACCATGCTTTCTTTATCTCCTCTTGCAGGACTTAAAGAACAGCAGCTCCACATTCAACTTGTCCACTGATTTCATGATTTTGTAAACTTCATTCATATCCCTCCATCTTGTCTTCAAATTGAAGAGCCCTGGACTGTGCTTGAAAGGGGATCTACCCTGCACTCTTGGTCATTGTATTTGCCATCTTCTCTACCTTCTTAAAGTCTGCTTTCTTATTGAGATGCAAGAACCAGAAGTGCACATTAAAATCAAGATATAAGCCCATCAATTTTTATACAGTAGTGAAATTATGTTCTCACTTCTCATCATCCTTCTGGATGATGCTTAACACTTTGTCATCTCCTTTGGCCACTCCTGCCCCTTAAGCCAATGATTTTAGAGACTTGTCAGCAATGACTATGAGATCTTTTTCCCAATTTCTGAGTACCACATTGTGATAGGAATGGTTTGGATTACTTTCCCTAGGTGTTTCCCTATCTACACTGAAATTCATCTGCCATGTTTTTGCTCACACACTCAGTTCCATGAAGTCCTTCTGGAATTTCACAGAATCACAAAATGATATGGGGTTGGAAGGGACCTCAGGGACTTTTGCTCCCTTGTCCTTGAGGGCAGTTTTCCAGGGGATAGTATTGAGTAACTCCTTAAACAGGTGGAATTTTTCTCTCCTAGAATTCAGGGTCCTGACTTTACTTTTTGCCTGACCCATATCCCTCAGGATCACAAACTCCATCAGTGCATGGTCACCGCAGCCCAGGCTACCTTCCATCTTGATGTCACCAACTAGCTCACTTATGTTGGTGACCAACAGCTCCAGTAGGAGCTCCCCTCTGGTAGGGCTGTCTATTATCTGGCTTAAGAAACTATCCTCAATGCACTCTAGGAGTCTCCTGGATTGCCTACAGCTTGCTGTGCTACTTTTTCAGCAGATGCTGGCTGAAGTCCAACGAAGGGACAAGAGCCTGCCAGTACAATGCTAGATTTGAAGCATAAAATCATAGAATTGTCTAGGTTGGAAGGGACTTTTAAGATCATCTAGTCCAACCATCAACCTGGCTCTGACAATAAACCATCACTAAACCATGTGACTGAGAGCTATGTCAACCCATCTTTTACATACCTCCAGGGATGGCATCTCAACCACTTCCCTAGGCAGCCCATTCCAATGTTAATAACTCTTTCAGTGTCAAAGTTTCTCCTAATATCCAATCTGAACCCCTCCTGGCACATCTTGAGGCCATTTCCTCTTGTCCTATCGCCTGTGACTTGGGAGAAGAGACAGACCCCTTTCTCTCTACAACCTCCTTTCTGGTAGCTGTAGAGTGTGAGAAGGTCTCCCCTCAGCCTCCTCCAGGCTGAACAACCCCAGCTCCCTCAGCCTCTCCCCATAAGACCTTTTCTCCAGTCCCCTCACCAGCTTGATAGCTCTCCTCTGGACACATTCCAGCACTTCAATGTGCTTCTTGTAGTGAGTGGTCCAGAACTGAACACAGTACTCAAGGTGAGACCTCATCAGCACCATGTACAGAGTCATCATCACTTCCCTACTCCTGCTGGCCACACTTCCTGATACATGCCAGGATGTTGTTTACTTTCTTGGCCAGCTGGGCACACTGCTGGCTCATTTAAAGCTGGCTTTCCACCAACGCCCCCAGGGCCTTTTCTGCTGGGCAGGTTTCCAGCCACTCTTCCCTAAGCCTGTAGTGTTGCTTGGGGTTGTTGTGACCAAAATGCAGGATCCAGCACTAGACCTTATTAAACCTCATACAATTGGTCTTGGCCCATTGATCCAAAGGCTTGAAGGCTTCATCAATCCCCTTGATCGAGTGGCGTCAACCACAAGGTTCTTCCCTTTGTTTCCTTGGTTTATTGATCTTTTCTGATGTGGCCTTTGACAACTTGGTTTGCTGCTTTTACACATTTGTCATCAATATTACCACCACATCCACAACATTTGAAGTATTTTAAGAAGTTCTTTTTATCAGTTTGAAAACCATTTGCAAGATATTCTTCAAATAATTTTTACATGCTTGAATTTCCTGCCATATAACCCATCATTTTCCTATGGGTTTCACGCTTTGGCAAGTTTTCCATTTTCTAAATTTTAAGGTTTTCCCTGTGATAGCCTCCTAAGCTCTTCCATTGATCCCATGGCAGCGTTTTTGGGCTACTTGGCTTTTTTTTTNTTTTTTTTTTTTTTTTTTTTTTTAAGTGGCAACATGCATTTTACCATTTTCCCTACCCTTCACTCCAGGTTAGTTTAAGTTTTTTGCTTTTTGGAATGCTCCTTTTTGGGGAGTTTTGGGGTTTGCTGGCTATTTTTAATTTGGGGGTGTTTGTGGGTTTTTACTAATTTTCTTGGGTTTTACATAATATTGTTTCTTGACATTGAATAGCCACATGCTGGATTTATTTAGCCTGTCCTACAATGTTAAAGCTAATTTTATTGTGATAGCTACTACAGAAAGACTATACCACTAGTACTTTTTTAGCTGTTGTGTGCACTACTGATGACCAAATGGAGAACAGCATCTTTTCTTGGATTCTTAGGAGTTAAAATTCTTGGGAGTAGCCACTTAGTACATTAAAAAATATTATCTCTACATTGCATGTTAATGAGGCATCGATCCAATCAATATTTGGGTAATTTAAATTTTTCCCATTTAATACTTTGTCTCATACCATTCCTAATATCCCTTAAGATACTATGTATAGACCATAGTGCCAACTGTGGTTCACATTTACACAAAGAAGTGATTTCCACACTTGCGGACAGCTAGAAATGTGATTCCCTGTGCTGAAGCCAAGGACAACCTATCATCTGTTTTTAACCCAAGAAATACCAGTCTGTGATTTTCTGTAGTTGAAATAAGTTTTGGTAGTAGATCGTGTTTTGTAGCATTATTAATTATGTATTTTCAGTGAAGGATAAAAGCTTGTACATTGTCTGAAATTGCCAAACTATGTTGTCTCTTTTTGACTTCCATGGCACATAGAAACAATTCATTATTTATAGCTCTGAGATGACATGCTTTCAGAATACTTCTGAAACTGAATTCTCCATCTCTATTTTGTTATAGTAAGCCTTTTGTCATAAGGGTTGTAAACAAGATTTATTATCTTTCATTATTAAAACTCAAATTCTTGCTTTTCTCTTTGTATTTCCTAATTACATGAGGAGGATGGCTTTTTATCAAAGTACTTTATTTAGGAATAAAGTTCTTTGTGTGGTGTCAGTGGGCAAGTTATATTGTTCCTGACATCAGGCAGCAACAAATTAGCTTCCAATTTGGTCTCATTCTTGTCAACATGAGATTTACTTAGTCAACATGACTAAAATCAGAACAAAAATAAGTCTCTGTGGGCCTGAGTAATTTAATACCTGAAACACAGGACTGAGCTTTTAGTGGTTCTTAACATCCTGCAGCTGTTGTTTACATGTTCAGGATAAAGAGGAGACCACTAAGAGGAGACAGAGAGATGACTCCGGCACCAGGGTCTGTGGTGGTCTGTGGGACATAACTCCTGCCATCATTTCTTCAGGTCTGGCTTCTACAGCTAGATTTATTTTTACCCTGAGTAAAAAGATGAAGATCTGGATTCAGGTGAGTACCTAATCCATTATTCATGTCTAAGATGGGCTCAATAAGCTGGTAGGTAGTGAAATCAGAAGCATCTCTCTCCTGTGATTTGAAGAAACTTGTCTATCAGCATCCTCTTTACCTCCTGAGGAGCATATTGACTTCTCTGTGTCTTTCTGAATGTCTGTGTGGTGGCAGTCTCAAGGTATACTTCTTGTCTACTTGGCAGAAAGATTTTAATTCATTATTTAATAAAAGCTTGATTTCTTATGGGTTCAAGATGGACAAAATAACCTATCGGGTAAAGAAGTGATGGGCTAAAACCAAGAGAACATGTGACTTCATAGTTGTGGTTCAGCAGTGTTGGCAGCAACTGCTCCCTCACTTTGCAGCCATGTGGTGTGGCACCACATGCTTCACCATGCCTAGTTGTCTTCCTTCCCAAAAAGGGAAGCCTGGTCTGAAGAGACCACACCACCGCCAAGGCAGAGCACAGACACAGTAATGCACCAAACATTAATAAGAATAAGAGTTGGCACAGTCCAAAAGCATACCAGAGTTACGCTAACGATTAACTGCTTGGGAAAGCTGTGAGATGGTGGTTGCAGTGCTCCATCACAACTAAACAGCCTTCACCATGTCTTATCTCTGTCTATAGGCCTTATCTGGTAAGGAAAATCCCCACTTGCCTGCCAGCACATGAATTCCATGTTAAATTCTAAATTGTTTTGTCCTTCACATCCTTAATGCACCCTCTTTACTTGAGTAATTGTCATGATCCTTGTGTGACAAAGATTATGTTATGGTGATAGGAATTATTCAAGTTTCCAGTGCATGTGTGAAGCTATGAAAGGAACACAGTTGTAAAGGCATTTTCTCATCCATCATGCAGAGTTCATGCTTTTGGAACTCAATTTGCTACTCATTTGTCAGAGTCCTACAGTGCTACAAGACCCCTCTGGCTTTATAGGCTTTTTCTAATGAAGTCTAGTTTGAACTGGGACATGGGACATGGTTGAAAAACAATAAGTTACTTCTTAAATTCCAGTTTTTCTATGTCCTTATTTTCAAGAAAATAATGCAAGATAACAATTTGAAGGACAGATTTGGTGTCTACAATGCTAGATGTAAGCCATTTATAAAGGAAATAACAAAGCCACTTAAAAAACACATTTTAGGAGGTGAAACTTTTTCTATATTTTTCTCTCTGTGTCTGAAAGACTGTTTTCACCTCATTCAGGCAGATGTAGATAAATCACGTGTCTGTTCACTTAGCTCTATTTGACCAGTAAGAGCTTTAAGTGATTTTCTGGACAACTCAAAATGTTCTAGTGGAGATTGGAAGCTGAGAAAAACCAATCACACTTCCTAAGGTAAGTGGAAAAATAACCATAGAAACAAAACAAACAAATATAAAACCCTATGAACAGTATTACTACACAGGGAAGAATCTTGATGAAGTGTGAAGTATGATACAGGGCAGCTTGCTTGGGGTTTTACTGGTATGACTGGTATGCCTCTTAGTTTATTAGCCAGGAGTAAAAATAAAAAACCTCTGAGGTGAACTACAGGGAATTCAAGTCACACTTTAAATATAGTCACTGAAATAAGGATTTAATTTAAAAGTGTTAAAAATGACCAGGTTTTAGAAAAAACAAATTGTTTCAAGAATCTCTCTAATGAAATTTATCACCTATTTAATTAGATGCCTAGGCATATAGTAAACATTTATTGAAACTCAGTAGATATATTATTTGACAAACAATATTTTGTATAATTGAATATGTCACCCTATGTTTAATTACCTGGTAAGTCTATGTTACTATATGTGACCAGGGAAGACTTTCCAGCAATTTTTTTCAGGGAAATTAGAGAAAATTAAAAGGTTTACAGTAACATATTTATACATGCAGATAAATACACACATGCACATATGGCCAAAATTTATGAAAGTGTCTAATGATTTGGTGTCTCAGTTTTTGAAAGACACTAAAAATTTACTTCGTTTCCCAGGATAAATATTTAGTATATCCAAAGCCTCTTTCAGAACACCTAGAATGGGCATCCTGAAATATATATGACCAGCATAGAAGACCATTTGTTTTTTAATCCTGATAATAATCTACTTATTTTGCTGAAGTCTTAGTTCAAGGTTAAGTCACACATCCAAGAAATAAACATTAAAATATTTGAAAAAAAATGATATGTGTTTTCTGAAAAGAATTTGGTACTTGAAAGGTGAGATATAAATGTCCTCAAATACCAAATCATCAGTAATAAAAGTAGACTGAGAACATGTATTGCTCTTTCACATGACTTTTGCAGACTCAGCCTTGACCATTACTATCTGCAGCTCTGCATATTTAATAATCTTCTGGCTTTCTTCTGCAATTGCAGCAAAGACATCACATGTGAAGCAGGAACTGGTCCACTGGGAATTGGATTAGAAACTTCTCAAAGACAAAGTGACAAAAATATTCAACCATTACCTAGGACAAATACTTTTAAGGTATTTTTAATTTAAGCTGCTGATGAAAAAAAAAATCCTTATTATGAAAATTCTTAATTCCTTCTGGTCTGGGTTTTACCAACTTTAAATAAAATAAAAGAAACTATTGTTATCTGTTCTGTTAGTATTAATAATAAGTATAGGGACACACTATGCATGCCTTAATGGAAGGCTGCTAAAATAGAAAATTCCAATCCAGACATGCGCTACTTGTAAATTTGATCTGGATGTTGCCATTGTCCTAAACTTCCTCTCCAAAGGAATTCAGGAGCCGTCCCCCTGCCCCTCATCCTCTCTGCTGTAAATACGGTACATAGTGCCTGGCTGCCTGGCAAAAGGCATGAGCCTTCTGCTCAGTGAGACTTGACGAAAAATAACAGACTCCCCTTGCCTCTGAAAAACATGTCCCCTTTTTAATCTCTTCTCAAGGGCCAGGCACTTGCCAAACTCAATACGCTACCCCTGCAGGCTTGGTTGTGAATTGTGTTGGAGGTAAATGCCAAAATACTTTCATAAACCTGTCCCTCACTGCTTTAAGCCAATGGCAAATTGGTCAAATATTCAAATTTTTAGTTCTTTCTCTCTGGCTTGTAACTTTTTGCCAGCATTGGAGAAAGATGAGCGAAAGATCACTGCAAAGCAACAGATCATTAAGAACAACAACAGCTTAGGCGTGTCATGTAGTCCACAGAAGCCCAGTGAAGGCTGCTCAAGAGAATTCACAAACATTATAGAAAACACAGCATCTGTCTTAGTGCCCTTTAGGGAAAAGAAGCTCCTGCAGATATTGCAGCAATATTTAGAGAAATAAAATGGACCTGGACAGTCATTCTTCACAGCATGGGAGAGACTTAAATGAAAGGGAGATGCAATGGATGCTAAATTGGATAAATTAACCAAACGTGTGCATGCAACAGAGGAAGGAATAAGCAACACCAAAGAAAGAGAAGCTGAAACAAAGAGATCTATGAACTGAGACAGCATGTTGATTTTTCATGCTGCACAAAGCACAAAAATTCGAAAACAGAAGCCATTGCACTCTTACTGGAATAGAAGGTGTAGAATTGGACAATGGGAGGCTCTTTGTTCAGAACTTGTTCAATTAGATTTTTGAGCATAATGAAAAAGCCTCATCAGGTAGTTCCAAGGATGAAATCTGAGTTCCTCTAAGACCTGACAATAGTGTTGAGATTCTAAGATAAATATTATGTTAGTCAAGTCATATAGTGCTGACATGGGGCAAGAATCACAAAAGCCTGGCAATCAAGAGAAGCAAGTGTTCTATATCCAAACCTGAGTACTAAAATCCTACAAACACAGAAAGAATGAAAATTTTCAGGGGTTTGTTGGTAAGGAGGAGACTGGTTAAACTGAAAGATGGAAGATTTAGGCTAGATATCAGGAAGAAATTCTTTACCATGAGGATGGTGAGGCACTGGAACAGGTTGCCCAGAGAAGCTGTGGCTGCCCCATCCCTGGAGGTGTTTAAGGCCAGGCTGGATGGGGCTTTGAGCAACCTGGTCTGGTGGGAGGTGTCCCTGGCCATGGCAGGGGGATTGGAACTAAGTGGTCTTTAAAGTCCCTTCCAACCATTCTGTGATTTGATGACATTCAACAAAAAAATAAATTCCCAGTATGCACTGTTCTGCAGCCATGACCAGACCTGCAGGGCGTCAGCTACCACGAAGGTTAAACTGAACTATCTGTTGTTTTGTGGCTCTCCTATTTGAAAGATGCATTTGCTACAGCTTCTGTGCGCACCTCAGCAGCGTTTTCTGACCTCCTATTGCTTGTATCAGGTTGGGGAGAATCACACCGTGGCTGGCTCCAGGGAACCATCTTTGGCCAAGTGAAACCACTTTTCCACTCTTCTCCTTTTTCATGTGAGCATGCCAAAAGACAGTAATGACATCCAATCTCCAAAACTAATGTTTTATTTAAAGAACAACAAAACCAAGCAAACTACAACATGATAACTCACTAAATAGGGGAAGCCTTAGAAGCACTGGGTGAGACAGATTAAACAAAATGTTTGGAAAAAAATCAACTTCCTAACTACTGTGTCTTTGAGGTGTTTATACCTTTTTTTTTTTTTTTTCCCATGCTGTGTTTTAAGTCTAACCTTCAGCAGCTTTTCAATTCAAGGAAAACTCCATTCTCTCTCTCTCTCTCCAGACCTTTCTTATGACTTTTCAGGAAATTCTCTCATCTGACACTCCTAAAACCTAATTTGAGACAGCTTCCCTTACTGGATAGGGAACTTTTTTGTAGTTTCCCTTTTTCTCTCTGGCACTACCTGCTCCACTCTACACTCCAGAAAGTTTTCCAAGACAATTATGCTCATTAGGGCTACTGTGGGAGTAATCTTTCTCTTTATCCTGCTTTCCAGGACAACAGACTATTTTGCAAAGTGTAGTGCCTAAGATAAATTGAATGTAACACTCTCCTGATTCCCCTTGTGACCTTTTTAACACTATAATACAAATACTCAAATAAGACAGCTCTACCCATCTGTTACAATAGAAAATGCTTACATGAAATTGAAATAACATAATTGTCTGGCACTCTTCTGAAATTTCATCACCTTAAGACTCATGGTAGCCTTTCTCCCCCTTGCTGTAAAGCTCTTCTACACAGGTGTGTATGTTTTTTCCTTTTCCATCTTGAGTAGCTGCAGCACTGGGGCTGCAATTCTGTTTCTCACACATCTCATGGATTTTGTCTGTTTTTTAGGGGGATGTGTGCTGAGGCATTTGTTGTCAGTTTGCCTCTGTTCAATTTCTGGCTTTCATTGAGTTGTTCTTCACCCTGCTATGGTAATATTCGCGTTGATCACCCTCTTGGTGAGCTGATCCCTCCCTGCCATTTGGAGACCTTCCACTAGAGTTATGCCTCTTTCTTTTGCTCAGCAACCCTCCCAAGACATGAGAATCATCTGGCCCATGCATAACTTCCCTGTGAGACCAATCTTTCTGACATCTCAGGACTTGCATGTTGATGCCAGAAATCTGACCTCTGCAATGCAAATATTTGCTTCAAGATCCATGCACTGCTCACACCTGTGAATGAAGATGACGGAAGCTGTGACCAGCTGTGTATGGGTCTACGCGTTGCTATGTGTTATGAAAAACAGGTCATTTAAAAATTAGTCGAAATTTAGGTTAAACTGTTGACTTTAACCATGTCTGCCTCAAACTCCTATCTGTAAACTGCTTGTTGCATAAACTCTCTCTTCTGAACAGGCTTTTTGTGCAGATACATGGATTCTTATTTGTGGGGTATTTCAATGGTACAGAAAGGATTGCTGTAGAAATGTTCCCGAGGGAAAGAATAACTATTAGTGCTTGGTTTGTTCTGTATATACATAGCCTAGGGCCTTATGGTGAAAAGTGAGAAACAGACAAATAAACAAATATTGAATGCCTGCTAATTAAATGAAGACTGTCCAGCCTAGATATAGAAGTGAATCAGGGTCTCGTAGAAAGCTCAGACAGTAGTTGGTCATGGAATGAAATGCAGGATATTTTAATGAAGATGACTAATAATGCCAGGAACTGAACTGAAATATCAGAAATGTACAAACGGCACGAAGCAGGTTGGTATTCTTCATGCAAAGTTGGTCTGATAATAAAACATGATGACACTAATAAAAAAGCATCCCTCCGTAGACCGTAAAAATAATGTTAAGGTAACTTCTTTTAATATTGGAATTGAAGTTAATACCTCTTGAAGAAATTGATTCAAACTGTATTGTCGTTTTGACAATGACTAGTTCTGACTTCCTCCACTCTACCATCCATCTGTTTATGAGAATTAATCAAATTTGTATAATCAAATTGTACATATTATGGTATTTTGATTGTTATTATGTGCAGTAATTGCTGGCATATATAAAAGTGCAAACAATAGATATTGTATTTTCCTACATAAATGAGACCAAAAATGCACAATGAATGAATTACATACCTATTAAGCTCCATAAAATTTAAAGAAAGGGCAAACGACTTTTATTAACTGTTTGCCCAGAAGTAGTCATTAGAATTCTTATGTGGCCTAGAATATTATTTCTCACCACTACCTTTTAACTTTCTAAATTAATTATTTTATAAAACTTTTTTTTAAGAGTCTATGTGGAAAAAGGAAAATGTTGAAGTCCTCTATCAACTACCCTAAGTCTCCGCAGAGATGGGCAACATTTTCTGTCCTGATATTAATCTGTATTAATAGGAAACAGCTCCAAATCCTTTTGTCAGATTGGCATGTACATTCTGAATCAACTTAACAAACTGGATCAGAAAATTCTACATCAAGATCTAAAGCTACAGAGATATTCTGCTAGATTATACTTGACTAGAAAACAGCTAAATTTCATGGTTCATTTGCAGCAGTTACTGATAAAATGATTTGAATGGGAATACTTATACAACTAAATTAAGTTGGTTTTGGTCCATTATGATAGCAGTTCAAGTGTTGAGAAATTACGTTATTTTCATATTTGGAGGCAACAATGAACATTTTAAATCAAATGGTTTGGGCACATGATTACTAAATATGCTAACTGACTATTTAGTAGGAGCAACTGTGATGAAAGAGTAATTGATAGGCAATCTAATGGTGTCAGTAAAATATCAAAATAATCTTCCCAAATTGAGATAAGTGCTTTAGAATTAAGGAACCATTTCCCCTCTGCTTTTAAAAATATATATAGCATTAATATATTTACCAACTAATCAGTGTATTACCAGTATACCCATACATGTTAGTGAATATGATTCAAGTAAACTTAAGGCAATATGGAATGCCCTAAAGGCAAATCAAAACACAGAGAAAAAAAAAAAAAAAAAAGTATTTACAATCAAGAGTTCATTTTTCACTGAGAGATATAAGTAAAATCTGTACAGAGTTGGGTTGTTTTTATTTTTGCCAAAAAGCCAGATGAATTAAAAGACTTAGAAGAAAAGAGTAAAAGCGTAAAGCTAAGTAGACATTTTCAAATATGGCAAATGGAATTCAAATGCAAAAAAAAAAAAAAAATTACTAACATACATGTACTTGAAATGGATATCTGTAACATCAATTGTTATAGCTCAGCTGTGAAGTCAGAAAATTTTGGTTCCTTACAAATTTTATTCCTGGAGGTGGTTTTTGTCCATTTAGTTGTTGAAATATAGCCAGGACAGAACTAACCATATAACCACCTAGAACTTTAGCAGCAGGTTACCATGATAAATTATTCTACTACTGCAATTATACTCTTCTTGATATGAAATGATATGAATATGATAGCAAAGAAAATGAAAACACCTTTGAGTGGAAAGGTGGAAATTAAGGAAATCTAGTTTGTCAAAAGTGAGAAAATTTCTCACATGAGAAACATAGGAGTTATAGATACTGCATCCCTGATGTTCAATCAAATAACTGTGAGTTTTTAAAGGCAAATATAAGCATAAAATGTACTGCTCACATCTGCACAGTGTGCTTGTTCACCCTGCATTCCCAGGTGCACCCTCAGCTGATATAAATCTGCATAGCTCTTTGTTGACTCCGAGTTCTCTTCATTAGATGCTCCAGAATCCAGGAATTGCCGGTATGATTCCCAGAATAACAGGCGATGTTATGGGCATCTTTTTTTGCAGGCACCTGTAGTGCAATTTATCCTACATAAACATCCAGCACACTCTCCTTTGCAGCCTTCAGTGTTTGTCTAGGGCCCCAGAAGCAAAAATGATGAGCAAAATGCACACAGAAAAAAGACTTATTCTGTAACTGGATGTCAAAAGATGTGAAGGAGGTAAGGCAGGAACAAAATGTCAGGATCAGCTGTGAGGACTGCAGATATTGGATGGAAGGAGTGGATTCTGCTTCCCAAAGCCCTCAATGCTTCCTAGAATGGTTTTATGCAGATGGGGTAGATTTCACCCAAGGGGAGAAGTCATCGCAATGCATGCCTTTCCAAAGAGGATGCATCAGCTTCCTATTTGCAAGCTAAATAATGCTTATCAATTATTAACGTTCAGGAAAAGGTGACTACAGTCTATCTGTGATGCTATAGTGAAATTAGACGAGAACTCAAAAAGCACTTAGAATAAATAATAGATGATTAACATGTCACATAAATCAGTGTATCATGCTATTTTAATTTGTTTGCTTTTTCTTCTTTTTCTTTCCATACTCTTACTCATTTTGATAATACTGTTTGACTGAATTCTCTTATGTATTTGGGGTAACTCCTGTTTTATTTGTGGGCTAGGGTAGACTTCAGTACAGAAGTTAATACCACAGTTGCTGGGTCTTGTAATGTTGTATCATTCTACTGCTGACATTTAAAAGCTGAAGAGCTGTATGTTAGATCTGCCTTTTCCTTATAGCTGCCTGACACAGGTCAATTAATAAAAATGTATGCAATAAATCTATTCACTTAATTAAATACCTACTAATAAAGACTGAACTACCATTTAATAAAATTTTATCATCTTAAGAACAGCATAAGTGATAATAATAACAAAAATAAATGATCACATTTGGCAACTCAGAAGAGGTTTATGGCCTATTCTTAAAGATACAGTATATTTTATTATTTAACACAGTATTTTATTGATGTTTTCTCATTTCACAGACTTATCATGCTCCCTTGCTTGTCTTTGGTCCTACCTGTTCTGTCAGCCATAGCTGGCGGTCAATCTGCTTTCTTATATGATGAAATCCACGTGCAACAACCCTGCGAGAGGAACCTGCGGTTTCCAAACGACCTAAGTGTCTTCCCAGCAACAAGCAGAGCCCTGGCAACAGTACTGTGCAGAACAGCACAGGGGCTGGCAATAGCTTCCAAAATATCCATGTAATTTTCTATTACAGGTAGACAGACCAGGATTCGAACAGTAAAACCTCACTGTTGACATGCAGTTGTGTCTCTGGGATGCTACGATTTAAGAAAGAACATAGAACTGTTGGAACAGGTCCAGCCACAAAGATCATTAGAGGGATGGAGCACCTCTGCTATGAAGACAGGCTGAGGGAGCTGGGGCTGTTCAGCCTGGAGAAGAGAAGGCTCCGGGGAGACCTTGTAGCAGCCTTACAGTATCTGAAGGGAGCTACAGGAGAGCTGGAGAGGGACTCTTTGTCAGGAAGTATAGTGATAGGACAAGATAATGGCTTTAAACTGAAAGAGGGGAGATTTAGATTGGATATTAGGAAGAAATTCTTTGCTGTCAGGGTGGTGAGGCACTGGAACAGGTTGCCCAGAGAAGCTGTGGCTGCCCCATCCCTGGAGGGGTTCAAGGCCAGGCTGGATGGGGCTTGGAGCAACCTGGTCTGGTGGGAGGTGTCCCTGCCCATGGCAGGGGGGTTGTAATTCAATCTTTGAGGTCTCTTCCCACTCTAACCATTCTATGATTCTAAGATTTATTTCTGCTGCAGTACCTCAGGTGCTCAGTTTTAGTGGCCACAGGTACCTTGCAGTCACAAGTTCTGATGCCTACAGTATTCCATTTGCAACCTCAAAAAAGTTGCTCAGGAGAGACACACTCCAGCTGATGAACTTGGCCATGGAAAAAAATGAGAGGATTCAACTTGTGAATTACTTTCCTCATGAGGCTCTATGAAAATATTTCGTAATTAAAATGCTTTCTTCAGTGAAAAAAAATTATAAAATAAAATGTAGATGTATCCATGTTTTTTTTTCCATGTATATTTGTTTTTCAGATTTGGAGGGGAAAAAATCAGCTTTGTAACAGCAATGCTCCATGAAATTGGCATAAAATATGCAAAGCCTGTGCCTATCCTCAGCGGGGTCATCAACCACTCTCACTTTTCTGAGAGTTAGTAGAATTTTTATTCTTTCTTTCATGAGTCTGTCTTCTATAGATCTGTTCCCACAGTGCGGGGGATGATGTTTGATTTCCTCGTGATGCTGTACTGTGTTACCAGAGTTACTTTGTTCATTTCCTATTGGCAGGATGCAAACAGAGGAGGAGTTCTGTGGATAAACTGGATCAAGGTTCAGATACCCCACAGTAACTGGTTTTGCACATCTTTTCATTGTCTGTGCACTCTATTAAATGTTCAGGCTGCATTAGTGCCCAAGCTTATCAGTGGATGTGAAACAAATCTGTCCCAATCCGTCTTTAATCCCACTCACAATAGAAATATATGTGCTTGAGAGAACCAATTTCATTTATATATGAAATGTGTTTGTGCATCAATATATTTTTGTAGGCACATCTGCAAAATTTAAAATAAATTTGTCTAAACCATGCCTTAGATAATGAAGCTTATAAAAATATGTGAGACCTTTTAAACTAAAAAATGCTGCAAAAATATGAACTTAACATGAATGAGAATATTGATGTGTAAATCAGTTTAAATACTATAAAGTCCAGGTCCAGCTTTCTAGCTTCATTCAAATGAGAAATAAGCAAAGCTATAAAGGTGTGCTCTAGTTTCTTCCAGTGTCGCAGGAACTAGGAAAGGATTCACCATTTGCCTTTACAGCTCTCCACTGACATGCAGTGAATGGCTTGTGTCTTGGGAACTTTGCAGGATGTAGCCCAGAGCAGGACTTCTGGCTTGAGATCTGTTTGTGGATACAAATGTTCAGAAGACATATGCAAAATCCTTACTAATATAAAGCTGCAGTGGTAGGTAAGATCCTCATTTCATTCTAGCCAACTTGAAAAAAATAGCACCTATCTGGTCATCAGCTGACACACTGCTGGACAAAATCCGGAGAACTGAATACAATTCTCTATTGGTCCAAGCAACATCAAAGTTCAGTTTGTATCTTTCAGATCTGTATTTCGGTTATGCAAGGTTTTCATAAACATATCGCTCATAACAGCGTGCAAGTTGACAAAAAGGACCATATGGGAACTTGATTTTTCACAAGTATGCCCTATGGTTTCCAAAGCTTTTAGATAAAAGTGCTATTTTTGCTTATCTGACTCCTACAAGTCTTTATGTTAAAATATTCATTGTTTCTAGCACATTCCTCATGCCCAGTTGAATATTGCTCCTCGGATTGTTTTAATTTGGGAAAAAAATTCAAGTGGGCAGATGAATGATCTGTACTGGGCTGAGATTCATTTTCAGCAGGTAATCTGCAGGTGTTTATGGCTTCTTTGCAATCTTGTTTTGAACACCTCCAAGTTTGTTGTGTCTTGTCCTTTGTGACTTCCTAATATTCAACTGCAGTATGGAAGATTTCTGTTACATTGGGATAGTCAGGTTTAAAATGCTTATAAACATCCCTCACAGTAAAAGCCCTTATTTTCAGTATTTTGTCTGCCGTCCTGATAAGTTTTCATGCTCTCAAATCACATCAGCCCCCAAATTTATGTACACAGACAGTTCTTTCTTTAAAGGAACTTAACAAATTCATTGATAACATCTGCGTCTATTCTATTTCTTTTCAAAATTGTTAATTGCTTTCTTTTCCCTCTGTGAGATTATTACCACTTGATAATGTTATGATCTTACGTAGATGATAGATCTAATTGTCATTTACAACAAGGCCTCTTTTATCTCTTTTCTAAAGAGACTTTAAAATGGATGTAGGCATTAATAATTCACAATTTTAGGCCTCTCTACTTTGCCAGAATGGAATAAAAACTACCTTTGAATTCAGGAAGAGGAGGTTACCTTAAGGTATATGGTTATTTCTTATTCAGATATAATTCAAGTGCTTAAAATTATTCTTACCTCCTTAAAGAGGAAGAAGGAACGAATGTGATGCAAAGACTGAATTATTATAATTAATATTATTTCAAGGTTGGAAAATCTCACAAGGTTGTAAATCTTCGTTATCAAGAAGCTAGACCTTCACCTTCTCAAATTACTGTTACATTGACCTAACTTAGAAACACTTTTGCAAGTCAGCATGAACTTTCAGCACAAAAGAAATAATATTTATCATAGTTACCACTATATTTTTTAAAAAATATTTCATGAGCACAGACTAATACTAATTAATCTCTACATTACCCAAAGGGAGAATGATAACTATGATTTCCATCTTTAAAATGAGGAACCTGATTGTATTTTCATTTATGCTAGTGTAAATCATGAAGCCTTCTACTGAAGTGAATGGAATTACACTGCTGGGAAATCAGCATGAAATAGGTATCAGGTATGGGGAATATGTTATAAGGGGCTAAGTGCTTTCCTAAAGGAAAGAGTGTGCTCCAAAGCTATTCAGAAAAGTTAGTGATTCCTATTTCTTAGCCTAATACTTTTGCCATTATAAAGCATTGTCTTGCAGTTAAAAATTTCAGTGGGTTGAGATTGGCAATGTGACATTTAATTGCAGGTAAAAGGGGTTGTTATTCTGCAATAATTTTATTATTTCAATAGTTCACATAAATCTATATATTTACCTATGTATTTCTCAGAAAATATAAAGCATCACTAAGAATTCTCCCAAGCAATGTGTGTATCACAGACTATGGGTGACTTGGTTATTTCAGTGTATTTAAACTACAGATGAAATTCTTCATGAGTAATAGTAATAGAATCATAGAATAGTTTGGATTGGAAGGACCTGAAAAGGTCATCTAGTTCAGCCTCCCATGCAATAAACAGGGACATTTTCATCTAGATCAGGTTGCTCAGATCTCTGTCAAACCTGACCTTGAATGTCTCCAGGGTTGGGACATCTACACCTCCCTGGGAAACCCGTGCCACTGTTTCACCACCCTCCTTGTAAAAAAATTCTTTCTTATATCTAGCCTAAATCTACCCTCTTTTCATGTAACACCATTACCCCTTGTCGTATAGCAATAACAAAAAAACACAACAAAAAAAAAAGGGTCAGAAAGAAAGATTTGGAAGGGTCAACCTTTCTATTCTTTAAAATAGAGTCTATTCTTAAATAATAGATAATAATAGTTATCTATAATCTGTTATACCTCTCTATATATCTATTATAGATAATAATAATTCTTAAATAATAAATACCAATAATATTCTTAGAATAAAGTCTATTCTTTATACTTTTATTGAAGTTGAATCCTATATGATTATTGTCCAACTGAGATGGCTTGTAACAGCATATTATTTAAGATATTTGATGGTAGTGAAGACCAATGTTTTTTTGGAAGTGACATTCTCTTCTAGTTAGATTTAATGTTCTTTTTTTTTATTTTTTTTAAAAGTAACTTGTTCTCAAATTAGTCAACAATATGATGAAGACAGATTACAACTAAAGTCAAGCTAAACTAGGTGGGGTGGTAGATTAGTAAAAATATAGACAGAGAATATTTCATCTGTGCAAACTGCTGTGGATATTTATGCAAGTATCTTTGGAGCGCAAACATAAAGAAATAAAAAAATCTATAGCCCATATTAAAATCTACAAAGTCAATATCATTGCTTTTTTGACTTCTGCTACATTCTATAGCCAATTGCTGATGTGACCTTGAACAAAATACATCCTTAAACTGAGCACATAGTCCATGCTTTGGTTGCGTTACATAATGAATACAGGCTTTCAGAAGTGTTGAATATTTACAGGATGCTGCTTCAAAGATGATCCTACACTTCAAATGCTGTAGTCCTGAATTCCTTTGGCTGTCTGCTGGGAAGAACCGGTGGATCAATTTGAGGTATCATGAACTGTGGTACAGTTCAGAATGACACAGCTTTAATTTGGAAAGGTCTGACACCAAGGGGAAAATGTCTGTGAAAGAGCTGCATTAAAGCTCATAACACACAAGGCATGAAGGGAGCAGGAGGGGTTTAAGTAGACTTGATACTAATATTCTATTTATTAGCTCCTTGAGGATATTGAAAGTTCAACAAGGTAAAGCACTACTACTTTCAGCAGGACTAGATTATTTCCAACTGTAATTTGTAGCAGAGGTGCAATAACCTTTATATATAGCTACTTTTTCTTTATAGTAGAAATTCCACTTAAATCATCAACAGCACCAGATACATAATGAGTGGAAAAGAGGGGAGTAAACACCTCCACTGTGTGTCATGGCACTTCCAAGTCCCTCCCCCTGTTTGCACTGAAGGATAATTCTAATGATTTATGCTTCATTAAAAATTTATTAATAAATATAGCCATATATTAGATGGTTAGATTATTAACAACAACCATTTTACGATAAAAGACAAAGCAAAGCAAACATTTTTTTTTCTTTACATTAAGCTTCTCAAGACCAAGTTTCATACCGCATTGGATGAGACCAATATTCAATCTCTCCAGAAATGTCTTTCCAACAGTTGTCAGTATCTGCTGTCTCACTAGAAACTTCCAGAAATTAGGCCACAGTCAGTTTTTACTTTCAGAGGAGTTCCCTTCCTGCTTCCAACACGTAGGTTGTCATATGCTCTATACAATGACTGGTTTTATCCTGTGCAATTTTCATTTTGTCTTCATTTGAAAAGGATCAATGCAAAATCAGAAAGCACATGTAAGCTTATAGTTTAGGAACTTTTGTACTATAGTCAAGTTCATATGTACATTCAATATAAAATCTCAGTGTACTTTTTACCCAATTTGTCACTGAAGGTAAAATTATTTTTTTCTCTCAAAAAGATAGGATTTTTTTCCCTGGACACAATTCATCAGAGACTGTCAGATCTTTTCTGATACTCACTGATACATTTTTATAGTCATTTTGAAGGGAAGAGTAAGTAGCTGATAAAAAAGAGCTGAAGAACTAGGTCTAGTGGTGGCATCACTAACCGTGTTACCAAAGCACCAATGGGGAATCACAACTGGGATGAAGGCAGTTGATTCAAGCCTACATGATCTGTCCACCTGCATGTTCACCTGACCACCTCTTACCCATTTCACCCATGGATTTTATGCTACTTCATTTCAAGGCTTCCTTCACTGGGCTGAAAGCAAAAACTGGTGTGTGTGCTTTGCAGCCAGAGCTGTCTGCACAAAGGTGGGCAGGGAGATCCAGGACCCTGTGCTGCTCCCCAGCAGCGAGCAAGAAGTCATAAGCCATAGTCTGGGACATGAAGTTCTTATCACTACTTGTTGTTTAGCAGTTAGAAGTCTAGAAGTTAGAAGTTGTCTACTGTGTTATTGGGAGTGTCATTTGTCCCAAAGAGTGTGTGGTTTGCTTGGTTTAGCTGCTATGGCTATTTCTCTTAGAGCAGAAAGAAAGGGAGCAATTTAAAGACAGCCTTTTGGGATGGAACTAAGTCATCCGCACCGTGGCTTCCACATGGAGAAATCTGGGCCTTGACGTATCATTATGGTTCCTGAGAGGGTTAGAAACATTCATCTTCTGAATATACTTTCTTTTGCTGTTGCACTTTGCAGTAAATGCATCCCTTGTAGTGGTGCTTCAGCTTCTTTCAGATGTGCCAAGTTAACTATCAACCTCGCATAGCTGACTCTTTTCATCTACGCTTTTTTGCCAACATCCCTGGCAAAATCCCCAGCCGATGTGACCTGGCCTATCTCCATGAAAGTCATTGGACACCAGCTGAGAATCTGGCTCTCACAGAGGCTTTGGCTGTGCGTACAAAATCATCGACCCGGTGGAGACAACTGGAATTCAGCCGTTGATTTCAGTAGAATTTTTTCTGGATTCTTTAGCAGCAAAGTAGAAAACACACCAGAAATTTCTCTAGGCTTTCACTAGAGAAAATATTTTGGAAGAGACAGAAGCGCTGTAGAGCTTTGCTGCTGTAGCTATCTGTGGGATCAGGTTATAATACAATAATATATATATGTGCAAGTAATATATTCATGTTTGAGTAAACATGGCCTTAGCTGCGTCCCTTGGCTACTCTAACATCCAGATGTGTTTATCAGACACTTGAACACGAAAAGGTGAACTAGTTCTTATAATTAGAAATGCCTTGTGGAGAGTATCATGGAAACCTGGAGAGACAATATACTTCCCTACGATGTCTCTCACAGTTCTTCTACTCCTAAGACACAAGAGGTCCAAGGAGCTGTTGAAGTGGTGCTGCATTCAAGTCTGAGTATATGGCGACTATTCACAGTGTCTCTCTGTGCTACTAAGTGAAATATTTTTTCCTAAGAAGGCCAGCTGGCTGCCTCTGCAGTGTTCAAAAGCCTGCCTATTCAAAGGTTTAGCTCCACACTGTGCAAAGCTCTTGCTATACAGGGCAGGGTCCACGCAGGCTGCCCAGAACATGTTAACTCCCAGATGCACCTGAGAAGTGTTTAGGGGACTGCTCGGTTGACAAGGGCCAAAACAGTGCCAGGACTCTAAAAATTCAGCAACATTCACTGCACTGCAGTGCTCAGGAACTCTTTAATTTGCTGATGTAGTCCAAGCCTGAGGCTCCAAGCCCACCAGAGGTGAAACAGGGTGAAGGTATGCGTGGTCACCAACATGAAGCCAGAGTAAATCCTTTTGAAAACATGAATGCTTCTGAGTTTTTCTGTTTGTGGACAAGTTTAAGTGCTCAAAAATCATATGTTCATCTTAAATTCTATGAAAGCTTGGAGTGTCTTTGAGTGTATTTGATTTTTTTTTCCTTTAATCTTTAATCCACAACACTCATTCTTCATCTTTTTTATAGGTTAAAATAACATAATTCTGCTTTCTTTTTTGTTATCATGAATGTACTTTGTTCCCAGAGTAAACTGAGGGTGTGGAAATATTCTGTTTTCTCAGTGAATTTCTCAATCCACTGACACATTAGTTACATGTTTTTGTCTGTTAAGAGGACTTAAAACAAGTCTGCAAGTGTGTTTTAAAGGGCTACTAAAAAAAAAGGCAGTTATCTTATGCCCTTTAAAAGAAAATATCTAAGAAACTTTCACCTTTAAAATTACTACTTCATGTATTCAGCCTCCTCCGGACACTTTAAAGTCAAATGCCCTCATTAGTCAGTTTATTGGTGTATGGCTATTGGAATACAGCTTTTGAAAAGGTGTTGTTATTCCCAGACCTTGACTTGACAGAGGTTGAATAATACTGGCTCTGGTTCTAAAGAAACAAAATAGCTTCTGGGCTGGATCTTTGTAAGTATCTGAAAATTATATTGGATGCTTGTAAAGAAGCATCTCTGAAAGCCTTTCATTTTTAACCTTTTCTTTTTCCTGTTTTTCTTTTTTTTTTCTTCTTTTTTTTTTTTTTTTTTTTTAAGCTACACATGCAGCTTCTTTCAGGAGCAGGGACATTCAATCCTACAGAGGGTTGTGGTTTTTTTCCATTATTTACTTGGCTTCAGTATTTTTCCAAGTACCAAGGTACTTTTAGTTTTTTAAAAATGAGAAAAAAACCTAGTGTTGTCAGCATCAATAAATCAACAACCAGGAAGAGTCACTTCCTATCAGGGTTTCAAAAGTGCTTCATGGTTTTCCGATCTCCTGTCTGTACTAATCATCTCTGATGTTTCACATATGCATGGTATATGATGCCAGGTTTTTAAACATAGCTGAGGAAGGAAAAAAGAAAACAAGGAAGGAGAAAAAAAAAAAAAAAAAAAAGAAGGTAAGAAGAAAGGAAGGAAGGAAAAGGCAGGAAGGCAGGCAGGTTGAATTATCTGTTTTTAATAACATAGCATCCTATTATGTGTGGTGGTGGACAGGATCTCAGCAGAGGTCAATTAATGACAGGCACAGTCCAGTAGTGGAGAGATTGTATATGAACAAAATAAGGAAAGAAGCTACCTTATTTTCCTCCTAAAAATGCACACATGTATTTGCATAAATACATAAAGTAGTCATGCAGTAGTTGATATGCCAATATTGTTGCTTGTATTCAGATCAATATGTAAATGGAAAAAGAACAAATGGACTACATCCTACTGGCTTAATATTGTGGATGCTGGATGGCTTTCCAAATACTGCTGCCATCTATGATACAGTTGCTTAAATGTGCTGTCATTTCAGTCTGGGGTGAGGTTGGGGGGAGAAGTGCCAAGTTTCAATAGTGGGGGGAAGTGCAAGTTATTATGCCAGTTTTTCCTAACTGCTCATAAAATCACCTGAAGTTCATCTTCATTTCACTAGTTAATTTAGCTTTTATACATTATTAGATTTAGTTTGGGTTGGTTTTTTTTTTTTTGCTTACAGAATTAAACAGTTGTCTTAACAGGTTTCTGGCTTGGCATGTGTTTTAATTTTGAGCAAGCATTTTCATTTTATCTTTCCTTTTCATTGTCCTCAGTATTGCATTAATCAAGCATTTACAGTCTAGTTGCTCTCTCTTTCCAATGTATTTTGCTTTTCAATTCAGACAGTTTTAAGGATAATTTGTGTAACTTGTGATATTTGGTGTTTTTCTTGATGCTTGACTAAGAGGATTCTAGATGTCATCTTTAAACATGTGGAGGAAAAGGTTATTTGGAGTAGTCAGCAGGGGTTCACCAAGGGGAAATCACGCTTGACCAGTCTGATAGCCTTCTATGATGGGTAAACAGTAATGGTAAATGACTAGCTGGGTAAATGGAGACCAGTGGGTGTTGTCTACCTTGACTTTAGCAAGGCTTTTGACACTATCTCCCATAACATCCTCATAGATCAGCTCAGGAAGTGTGGGCTAGATGAGGTGGACTGAGAGCTGGCTGAATGGCAGAGCTCAGAGGGTAGTGATTAGCGGTAGAGAGTCCAGTTGGAGGCCTGTAACTAGGGGTGTTCCCCAGGGATCAGTACTGGGTCCAGTTTTATTCTGCATATTCATCATTGACCTAAATGAGGAGACAGTAAATTTGATGATGATACAAAACTGGGAGGAGTGGTGACATACCAGAAGGCTGTGCCACCATTCAGTGGCACCTGGATGGACTAGAAAGTTGGGTGGAGAGGAACCTAATGAAGTTCAACAGAAGCAAGTGTAGGACCCTGCACCTGGGGAGGAATAACCTCATGCACCAGTACAGAGGCTGACCTGCTGGAAAGCAGCTCTGTAGAGAAAGATATGAAGTCCTGGTGGACAGCAAGTTGACCACGATCAGCTAAACTACTCAGCTGGGAGTGCACAAGAGTGATCAGGTGAAAGACCTCTCTGAAACCAGAGCATGGTGTTGTAGAGGGGAGCAGTGAGAAGGCCTGCAGCCACTCTGCCTGACTGTGTGTACCGAGACAGAGCTGAAGCACAGCCCTGGCCCCAGAGTCTGGGAAATGCTTCTGAGAGACGCCTTTTGAAAAATCCTTCTGAATCACCATCTTGTCTTCAATGTACCACCTCCTGCAGGACTTCTGCTGGTTATTGCCCAGCCTCTAGCCCCTGTAATATAAGTCATCTTGCAGAATGCCTTCTGCACAGTCTTAACAACCATATATCATGTTTATAGAGTATTAATGTCACCACTTACCTTAAGACACTTTCTGAGGAATTTACATCTCGATGCCATGGACTGCTCACCTAAAATTATACACAAAGCTGTCTTCAGGTGAGGTAAACTGGCATGGCTCTGCTGGGTTCAGTGGGGCCAAGTCAATTCCAGTTCCAGTGGTGATCACATAGTAATTTTATTACAGTTCATACTGTTTAGCAAGCTGTAATTAATATTATTCAGATGCCACAGAAGTGGAGAAAAAGCCAGAGAAAGAAATAGACCGGCAGACATGTTTTCACGTAATATATACACCAGTTCCCCAAATGGTTTCTTTCATAGTGGTGTCGCTTGGAGTGATGAACACCAGGAGCTAATCCACTCAGGTCACACCAAAATAAAACTGATGGAAGAAAGAATTGAGGCAATATGTGAAGATGTAGAAATAACATCTATGAGCATTTTTAATGGTGCCCTGTGACTGCCAAGGAGGTAATGTATGAAAAGCAGTTTTAATGTAATGCAGAAGGTTACAAGTGATCAAAAAAAATCAGCTGGGATTTTGCCACTGGCCTCCACGGGAGAAGGGTCAAGGCCTCAGAGAGCTATTTTCTTGGCATTTAACTTTTAACAGCTGTGACAAATTTATTATTCACATGCGTTACAACACCAATTTTGAAACACGAAGGAACAGCACAAGAGAGGAAGTACTTGGTTTCTGCGGGACACAATGAGAAGTGTTATACAGATAATTGTAGAAATTAGCTAAGTACACTACACTTCCAGCATATGACATGACTGAAACATATAGCTGTTCTAGTATGTCATAATTTTTCACTTCTTAAAAGAAGTGCTGAACCTGATGAGGAACAGCTTGCGTTGGGTCCCACTGATTTAATTTCTACATACTGTAATTTACCAGGCTGCAGTAAAAACAGTCATTTTGTGAGGCTATCATAAGCTCATTAGAAGCGTACTGAGAAAGCTTAATGGCTTACAACCCACAGCTTCATGCATCCATTTTACAGAGATCCCTTCCCAACAGAGCCTGCCGCATGGTGTTCTCTGCTGCTGGCAGTACAGTAGTTTTCACACACGCCCCAGAAAATTAGAGGTATTTGTGAATAACAAGATTAAGGACAGAGCCAACATTTCAGGAGTACTTGGAGTGCTGCTGGGACAGGGAAAATCTTATGTATTGTTAACCATGGTGAGGCTGGTTAGCTGTTAAGTACTGTATAGTGTAACTAATCAAAAGCTCTAACATCCCAGACAATGGAACAGAAATAATTACTCTCCCAGAGCTACTATTGTTTCGTGCTCAGCCTTCTCTGGACTAATAAAGGGTTTAAATTTAAATTGTGTTAAGAAAATGTCAGTGTTACAAAGAACTACAGCATTCGGTTGCTCTGAACACAGCATCAGGTAAACTACATAATGGATTTAAACATAATGGGCCAATGGAGAGTGAAGTACAAACAAACTCCTTTTCCATCCCCTTCTCCATTTGTGCTCTTTATTAGCCTCTAATGCTTTAGGATACAAAATAATAAGGGCACTTTGCCAAAACAGAAAAAAAAAAGAAAAAAAAGGGGGGTGGGGGGGTGGAGAAAGGAAAAAAGAGATAGAAAACGCATTGAGTCTTCTGTTTTCAATTCAATTAACTGAGCTTAGAGGCGGGTAGATTTTTAGCATCAAGTGGGCTGATGCAATGAGCTATTCCCTCAGCTGGCAAACAAAAATCAGGAGAACTCTGTTCATATCAGTGGGGCTGCCTCAATTTGACACCAGCTAATATTAAGATTCATATTAAGAAGCTTTTGTCTGTCATGCTCTTCCTGAGGAGAGGAGCCTGTAAGATGTTAAGCTCTGTGGCTGCTCTCCAGAAAAGCACTTTAAACAAACACATGCATGTTCTCACAGTAGTCAGTAGGCCTCTTCTTCCAGTGTGTTTTGCTGGACCGGACCCACAACTCTTAGTGCTCAGCAGGTTTGAGCATGTGGCTGCATTCATTTACACATTGTGGCTGTGTAAGCTGAGTTCTCTCTATCAAAAAGAAGTTAATAAATTGTCTCACTTTGTCTTGCTTAGCTACTCAAATTAAAAAGAAACTTTTAAAAAAAGCAAAAATGTCATTACGTGTATGCAACCTTAAAATTACAATGAAGGGCATATCTTTTCCCAGAAAGATGTATTCTTTAGTCTTTCATGCATATTCTCTAATTGTGCTCATATTCTTTGATTGCTTAACTGAGGAGTGAATGGCGAGTTGATTTTTCTTAGCAGCTGGCTGAAAATATAAGGATGTTGGGCCAAAAGCAATGATCCTGGGGGACAAAGGCTGGCCCATGGCAGTGACAGAGAGATTTGAAAAAATCTAGTAAATGAGTATTTGCATATTGGAAGGACTGAAATTAAAATGCACTTGGGCATATTGATGCCTAGGAAATAGACTGGCTTTTTGAGATGCCGGGTTCAAGTTTACTTGAATGCAAGTTTACAGTTTTATCTTTGGTAAGGCTGATCTGGTAGGTGATCAACACCTGCCAAATCTGTTGGCCCTACCTTTATCAAAACTCGGGAGATATCTCTGCATTTTTGATCTTATTCTACAAAGGCTGCCTCCCAAATACAGTGCTTCTGGGAACTGCTAGACTTGAAAATGCTGACTGCTTGCACTACAGTCAGTTTTGTTAGAACCATTACTTTTCAGATGAGATTAATATTATTCAGTGGCAAATGAAAAAAAATAGGTTGGTACAGCAGTTTTATTGTAGCTCTGAGTGTATGCTACAGTTATAGTAAAAAGATCACATTCAGCATAAAAACTCTATTATTAATTTACTTCCTGTCCACCACGTTCAAAATGTCTTTGTCATATTAAGTTCAACGTATTTGTGATGTGAATTCAAGGACTCATCTAACCTTGGAGGTCAGTGGAAGTAATATATAATTTCCTGGATATGGGCCTGTTGCATACTTGTGTGTTATAATGTGGATATCTTTTCACCAAAAAAAAATGGAAAGTGACTGGGACTTTCAGGAGCTGGCATCTTTGATTTTGTGCCAACGATTTCTTAATGAGTTTGACTAAGAAATAACTCTTCAAGACCTTAAATAATGGCTTCCTAAAATTTGCCTCTGAGTTTAGACTGGGGCTCATCAGAGAAGCTTGTTAGATGAGGGTCTTTGACCTGGAGAATCCTAAAGACAACATGGGTGAATAAAACACATCTGGTCCTAAGATCTCAGAGTCTTAAAATTAGTTCACTTTTCTGTCAGTTGTTCCATTTCACTTCTGTCTGGGGCACTTAACAAAAAACAAACAAGCTGGTTTATGTATGTGTGTGTGTACCTTGTTTGTTTGTTTGTTTGTTTTAACAAATGAGAGAAATACAGTTAAATTCCACTTTGATAACTTGCCTACAGAATTTCACCAGTTCAATAATGCGCATTTTACTATCATGTATTGATTTTTTTTAGAATTCGTTTGACCATTCTCTAACCCAAGACAATCCTTGACTGGTCTTTATGTGTGTGCTTATTGGGCACGTTGTGCATGGCATATTCAAACAACTATTTCACACAAAAACATGAATTACAGACACATAAAATTTTTGTGAACTGGGCTGTAAAATCTCTGATGCAGTATTCTCTATCTAACTTGACAGCTGGTATCTGGTCTGAAAATAGTGTATTTTTCCTCAAATGCTCGTCATCCTGTTACTTTGCATTGCATAGATATGAGCAAATGCATGGATAAGAAATAACCTGGAAAGAAGAAATCTTCTTCTAGAATAAGGGTAATTTTGTGCCACTTTGGCATGAGCATACCCTGATTTGTCTGCTGGCAAATGTGTTTGCAGTGTCGGGCGTGCTTTGCAACCCCCTCGATCCGAAACAAACATCCTGGGCCTGATCTTGCAACCTTTATTCTTTAAAAATAAATTCTTCTGGTGAATAGAGTTCCTAAATAAAAGCCTGAGTGCTGAGCCTAAAGTGTATACGTTGAAGGAGACGACTGGATGAAGGATACGTTCTGCAGCACTCCAGAGAGGATGAGCTGGAGTAAGAGACAGGAGGGGAGAGTGGTCTTGAGAGACAATGTCAAAGCTGGGAGATGGAGAGTGTGGTCTGCTCTCCCTGCCTTGACAGAAGCCCCAACACAGGTTTGAATAACATCCCCATGCCAGCACCAGCATTGCTGATGTGTTTTTGGATGTGCGCAGTCGTAACGGAGGCTCAATTTTACGGGAGGTGGGAGGACTCCCACACACTTGCCATGGCACCTGTCAATTCCAGCAGATCTGGAGGGGAGACTGCATGGTAGTTTGTAACATCTACCTGGAGAGATGCTTTCCCAGAGTAGTGTTTTCTTGTAAGAGATCACAGGTACTCCATCTTTTTGAATTACAGTGGTGGAAGGGAGAGCTGATGACAGGCTGAATTAACGTGGTGCTCACCAACAATTTGTGTAGTCGGGGAGGTTGTCAGAGAGATACCACCAGCCCAATGCAGGATGCTGGCTGTGGTTACTCTGAAGTGACAAGTAATAGGTGATTTTCTTAGATATCTCTCTTACAGTTGGGTGCAGTGAGATAGAGACGGGCCTCAAAGAGAATTTGATTTGGATCATCCTAATTAGTAATGCTGTTGTGCTGTCAGGGCACCCTTCATGTAAATCATGGGCAGCAAACCGGTTATTACATTTTTCAATTTGTTTCCAGCAGTTTTTCTTCATAATTACACAAAAGATGACTCCTGAATGCAAGAGAACAGGCAGTCTTTTTTTCTGGTGTGTTTTGGATTACAAAATGTCTGTTTGAATTATCCTGAAGGAATGTATGCGTTGGTTGCTGTAAAGAGTTGATTAAATAATGTTCTTGGGGATAAGAAGAGTATGAGATTTTATAGTTCAAGAAAACAGTTGTATGAAAAGCTGCGCCAGCAAAGGGTGGGGGAGGAGCAGATGAATAGAAATACCTTTCTAACTCCCAAATAAAAGAGCACCTCTTGGTAACACCTATGCAGTGTACCCCATGTGTTAATGTCTTCTCTTCCTTTCCTAGAAAAATAACTTGTTTCAGTTCTTTTCTTTTTTTTTTTTTTTTCTTTTTTCTTCTTTTTTTTCCCCCCCCTCAGTTTTAGGATTGAGGGATTAGGGCTGTGCAGCCCTGTTTGTACTCATTCCCTTGTTTTCTTACCAGCATGCATCCCCGAGAGGCAAATCCCCCCTAACAAACCCTTCCATGACGCTTTGTCAGTGACTGCCAAGCTAAGAAAGAAGATGATGATGAAAACCTCCCTTCCAATAATACGTGCAAACAAGCAAACAAAAACACTCAAGGCTGCTTTGAGATTGAACTCTTGGAGCTACTTTATGTAAAAATTCCCGTTCAGTGTGTTTTGAAATGAATGTCCCAATTCTTCAGGGTATGAACCATATTTTCTCTGTGCTGCTTGTAAAGTAAGCTCTATAAAATATATCCTATTTTTGTAAAAGTAGGAAAATAATGTGATAACTACCTGTATCTATCTACATCTATCTCTCTGCCTGAAAGCCCAATAAATATAACTGTTATTGTATCTGCTGCCTTGTTACAAATAAACTCTGACACTGAAAAATACCACTGCCTTCTCTCACAGAGCATCCTCAGCCTGTCTGTCTTCTAATCTGCAGCTTTCTAGGACAAGGAATTTTCTGATCCTGAAAGAATTCATGAGGTCAAATATTTTTCCAAGCTCATTAGGGATAAAATAAAGAATACTACTGAATATTTCTACGGAATGAAAACAAAAGAAACCCTGCCCTACTGGGTCATACCACTGAAAGTGTTTTCTCATGTACTTAAAAAAAATCATTTGCATTTTTACATTTTTTTTTTCTCTTTAAGTTGTCTAAAGGCCAAATTAAAGCTTGCTTTAAAAAAAAAAAAAGAAAACTATAAAAATCTTCATAAATAATTCAGGTGGGATATTTTGACAATTTCAAACTTTTCCTGTTCTTTTTACCAAGCAGAAAATTGGCTACTGACAAGTTTTACTCAGGAGATATTACTCTTAAGAAATCAACACTTCTCATTTTGTACAAAAGATGAAGTATTCCTTCTCAGTCACACAGGTCCTCCTAGTCTTATCAGGCCTTATGTTCTCCCCAAGAAATGTATCCGTCCTATCTCTCTGGTGCTTTCAATGGAGCAATCTCAGAGGAAGTTTGTTCTTTTGTTTGATTCTCTCATCTGGTGGCAGAATTAGGTCAAACAGTTCCAGTGATGGCTTATAGGCTCCCATCTGCTAATGCCCTCAAACAGGTTTTGTCAAACTCTATATTTTGTCAGACATAGAGTGGCTCCGGAAAGATACCTTAACTCTTGAGCACTTTCCTTGCTTGCTTGTTTATCTGCTCAAACCAGCCAGGAGCTGAGTCCGCAGGCATGTGCCCAGAAAGGACCAGGGACCTGACCCATTCAGGTTTTCACATCCTCGTTCAGACACCGTGCAAAGAGAAATGAACTCAAAAGACTCTATTTCTAGGCAAGTTCTCAGGTCGTTATCTTCTTCCTCTAGACTGTCCTAGAAAAAGTGGTGTTACAAACATTTCAAAAATGTCTGATAAACACAAATATTTCCCTTCCACAATTTTTTGAGAAGTATTTCAAGCTTAATCCTGGTTCTCCGGTTTTTCAAAGGGAACCAGTCTGAATAAAATCTCAGTTAACTACCAAAAATATGGGCAAGGTGCTGATCTGGTAGAAAGTATTTACATTGTTATTTGTGTTCTCATTTGTTTGCAGTCTCCTCTTACCAAGCGCACTGTTTTCATGAAACAATAAGTTGAACAGAACATTGATAATTAAATTGCTCATTGAATCTCTCCTGGATTTTAATTTGGTTTTGAGTTTTGCACGGAAATCCTATTTTAAACAAAAGTAAATGCAGAGAAATACAGAAAAACATCCAACAATTTAGTTGCCATAAAAAGGCATGCAGTCTATCATTATTGTCTTTTGAGATATTTCCAACTAAACTAAAATAATGAATAGTTGTTTAGTATAATTGCTTTGATAAAATTTCTGGCTTGTAAGGTTTCATGCAGAAGTAGGCTTTATAATACTGTTAACAGCAAATGTTGATAGCACCCTCATCTATTAATGCAGTAAGTGGACCTTCAGCTTTCCTGTGTACCTAGTGGCTTCTAGAAAAGTCATTAACATGTTGTAAGATCCTAAAACGTGCAGTGCTTAGCTGTATGAATTCGAGCATGGTTCTTGAGGTCCAAGACATATTTTTCTTATCTTGAAAAATTGCATTGCTGTAACAAGTTGTTCTTTATTCCTTCATCTATATTACAGCAATACCTAGAAGTGTCTCCTGAATTATAGGTACCACTTTACTAGACAGCCTGCACCTACCCAATAAAATACAGTCCTTGCCACACAGTTTGCAATTCCAATAAACCATGTATGATAGAAAGGAAAATTACAGTAAGAAATGGTATTATCATTCTTTTGTCAAAGAACTGAGGCATAGCCATCACTATAAGAAAGTATTTAAATTCAGACTAGAAACAATAAGTAATTGAATAATTCTTGAGATTTCAAAGTTGCCTCTGTAGAAGAATAGGCCTCGGTGAAACAAGAGTATATGGGACTTGGAATTCCAATAGTTATAAACATTTCTCTGTTAAAGCAGCATTAAAACATAGTATTACTTATGACTGAATCTGTTTATGCAGCCTTCATCCCCGCACTGAGCAACTTTCCAGAAATTGACTTTGAAAATGTAATGTTCTTTTAATAGGCTTCTCATATGTAATCTAATACTGAAATAAAATAAAATTAAAAAAAAAATTGTTAATGCTGGCATTAGAGTTTTTATAATTGGTTAACTTCTACTTCATTTACTTAACAAGGCATTTACTTGTTTATATTAAAAAGCTGCATCGTAGCAGAAGACATCAAATGAAATCTTAACCCCAGGAAACAGAAAGACATTTTTGCACATTGGCCTTATGGAGACCAAGATTCCTACAGTAGAATTTCAGATTCAAGACAAATATGAAGGTATCAAAATCAGATAAACGTCTGACTTTGAAAAATCTCATCTCTGCTAAATAAGGAAAAAAGGGGAAAAAAAAAAAAAAAAGAAAAAAAAAAGAAAAAAAAAAAGGAGGAGGGAGCACAGCCGCTTTTTGTTTTAAAGAACTAATTCTCTAAAAATTCCATAAACCAAGAAACTTTGATACTTAATGTGGACGAATTTTAATTGTAAGCTCATCTTTACTCTGAAGAAATTTCATCTCATACATAAAACGGATCACTGCATAAAAATAACTTTTAAATTGTGAGATATTTACTTTCAGTAGACATTACTTAAACATTAATTGCCCAACATTTTGTCAGTACCTGTATTAGTGCTATATGCTGTCTCATAACTACAGTTTCAGGCAGATAAATAACACTAGTTACTTATGTCCATTTCTAATTTTTAGGCGGTACTTTCTATGACAGAGCACATCCATATTATATGTACCCAACAGGGGGCAATAACAAAAGCCATCGCTTATTTAAGAAACTTACTTAATTACTTTCCTTATCAAAATATTCAGACCTCTCTTCTTCTTCTAATGTGGTATTATGATGCATACTTTTATAGCCAAAGATATAAAGCTGCTGACTTCTCCACCCCAATGAACAGCAGGAGCCCTTGAAATCAGGCCAAAAGAATGCCAAAGCTATTTTGCAGGAATAATAAGAGCACAAAATAATACAGAAAAATACCAAACCAGAAAATAGCTGTAATGGATTTGAGACCTTAAGATTTAAGGCCTCCTCAGAGACATTACTGAGCTCGGAAGAATTGTGTTCCAGCGAGTGAATTGCAGGAGGAGTCACGCCGTCTGAGATCTATTCAGTTTTCAGACTCATCTAGACATTGCAAATAAGTCCAAGTTTTGTTTAAACCTTTGCTGACTATTTATACCTTTACCTGAATTGTGGGATCCAAGGAAGATCCAGAAACAAGTGGATGTCTTCGCCTGTCTCTCTGTAGCTTCTTAGGAATTCAGCAAGTGGCACCAGGGCTCTTTGAGGAAGAGTCCCAAGCAACCTTGAAGAAAACAGAGCAACGACTTCACAAAGTCAGTCTACGACAAGTAGGTAGAGGCAAGTGGAAATGAGACAGACAGCTAAGCTTATCTTCCAAACAAGCTTATGTGGGCTTCAATTTATTCTTTACTGTAGTAAAACCAACAGCAAACTCTTTACAATCCTTCCCAGAAGAAAAAGAATCTTATTTAGCTCTGTTGAAAAACCAGTTGTGTTTTGGTTAGATCGAGGGGTTTCCTGACTTCAGTACGCCTTTTCCAGGATCTGAGAACTCTCTTGCTGTAAATGGAACAGTTGATAATACTTTGCAAAATTCTGGATTTGGCTGGGAAAGACTGAGGAATTAGGATTATATAAAGTAAGAGCACATAAAATTAAGACCCTCTTTCTTACTGTTGGCTTTTGAATATCCTGTTTTATAACTTCTAGTGCCGTACGTTGTCAAATTAGATTGTAAGGATAAAACGTGGAGATATAACTCCCTGGGAGTTATTTCCATTTTGCATGAAATTCTGAAAGCTGTGGAGCATCATTATGGAAACTGCAATATTTGGACTAGATGATCTTTAAAGATCCCTTCCAACCCAATTCATTCTGTGATTCTATCTTATTTGTGTGACGAAGCTTTTACATGCTTAACCCCTGGCTCATGTCTGATCAACGCTTTTCCTCCTCCTCACCTAAGTGGGATAGTGTCTCACAAACTCTGAGTTCTGCTTTTCCACAATAACTTTTCACTTCCCAGAGGTTATTTTACTTAATTGGGAAAAAAATATATCTTTTTATCATTTTTCTTTGAAAGGGGAGCTTATCTCCAACATTTAGATTGGTAAAAATATTTAAAGAATCATGTATTTCCTGTCAAGCTCAATTTTTGTTTCTTTTAAGTTTATTCTTGTTCCCTTGTTCTTCCACATATTCTAATGCATAAATAACATCCTATTGTAATTCTTTTTATCTGACTCTTCTGTTTACCTCCTGCTTCATGTGGAAATCTTAGAAAAAGCCTATGGAGTGGAATATGGTTTTATCTCTATACCATATTTAGTAGAATAAACAGTGGGAGTTGGGAAGAGATCAGCAACAAACAGAAGCTTTAAAAGAGAGGGAGAGTCAAACATATCACTTAAACGGAGCTTTTACTCTCCAGTGCTTTAATGAAGAGGCCCTTTAGGTACATTATTTTAATTTACCACAAGCAAATGGCTTTAAAGCTGAAGTCAGATAGTTCTACCTTCAAGCAAATAACATAAAAGTGTTTACAAAATCATTAGTAGTTTTGAAGACAGCTGATCCTTCTCCAGCTCAAATAATTTAGGATCTTCTTAAGCACAAGAGTTTACACAAGGAACTGTGAATGACGAACAGGCTGTGAGAAGAGATGCTATGACTGTGATAAGGAATCCAGGTTTCTTATCCATCATGCTTGGGCAAGGAGATGTGCCTCTGATGCAAAATGTTTGCATATAGTATAGTTTTGCAAGGCTTGTTGCTAACAAACGCTCTTTTGATGAACCTTTTTTGCCTTTTTCCATTATATTACAATAGCCTGGTCTTTAATCAGCGCTGATACCTTAACTTTTCTTTGCTTACACTGTCTGAGACTTGAAGTTATGAAAAAATCTGGAAGAAAATATGTACCCAAGCATTTTTTCAGTAACAGTGCCTATCCAGACTGTAGACAGCCCAAAAAAAAACCCACAAAACTGACTCCATTTTCTCTAGTGGCAGCCTAAAGGTAGAAAAACACTGACTTGAGTGCTTCAGTGCGTACAATTCAGTTGGACGAGTACAGACTTTTGAGCATCTGAGAGGCAGAAGAAATGTTTGGAACCGTTTCAGAAATGTTTTGTCTTCCAGAAATACCCAGGGACCAGCAATAGTCACAGCAATTTGCATCCCTGCAATTCAGAGTTTGTGTGGCCAACTGATTACTACTACAGTAGTTCTGTAGTACGTGCTGTGTTGCAAATGACTCTATCAGAAAGGTGTGCAGCTTTTTTTTTTCTTCCCTTTTTTTCTCATCTGCTATTCACTCCATCCTTTTCCTCAGTGCACCTGTGCTGAAGCTTGCTATCGAAACTGGGCAGAGATGACTGCCCAGTCAGCTGTGGACCCTAGTTAGGAAGTACAGAAGTGCCCACATTTGCCCCCCAGAAGCATCCAGGATGAGAATACTAGATGTCATAGAAATCCCGGGTTGCTGAGGTAAAGCACAGGGTAGGCGAGCACTGAAAATTACTCCCTAGATGCCCTTGGCTTATTTAGGTCCATGGTCTACTGGCTCACAGCACAAATAATCTCTAAATGCACGTAAAGCAGCAACAGGAAAAACAGCCACTGAAATAAATTCAAATGTGACTCACGCAGTGCTACTAAAAGGCTGATTTCTCTGTCCTGTATGATACCCATTTGTTCTTTCTTTGTTGTTTTACACCATTTGAAATAAAAGTAATTTAGACTTTGCAATATGTATGTTCTCCTAGGTAACCCGTGAAAGTGAAAAACACATCAAATCATACTGAAGCTATCATGCTACATTATAGAGTTTTAAGAGATATATACTTTGCAAATCCAGTAATGGAAAATTTAATATCTTCCTATAAAAATGTGCAGTAAGCAGTTTTAATAAGTTAAGGTCTTTCAAAGGAACAGTTCAGCCAGACCTGTTTGAATGTAGGATTTGGATTTTTAACATTACAAAAAAAAAAGTGTGCATATTGCATAACTGAAAGATCTGATCAAGCAGTCAGGGTTTTTAGGATCACAAAAGGGAACAGGCTGCATTTAATCCTAAAGCAGAGGACTTTCTGTGGGCTGTATCATTAAATACATTTCCTTTTCTCTGGTAGAAAGGCAAAGGGCAAAAAACAGAAAAAAAAAATCCAGAAACATTAACAAGTGAAGACAGAGTGTCTGCAAGAAATGCTGGCAACTAGCAGTGGTATGCATGATTTTATAGAGGTTACCGGATGGAAAGCACAGAAAGTTTGTATAAGTTGGAAAAAGAAATTTGAGCTAGGATCCCTGAAAATTAACTGCCACGGCCATGTAAATTTAAACTGGTGTGAGGGGCAGACTAAGATGCAGTAGTTTCCTTGAGCTCTTTCTTACTGTTGCATGGCTTAATATCCTCCAGGATGTTATTCAGGATATATCCACACGAGAGGGAGGGAAATAATAGTCAATGGGAAAATGGCAAGATAAAATGCATAAGACAGAAAATTGCCCTAAAATGTTCCTCAGAAAATGATTTTTAATATCAAAAGACATTTTCAATTTATATTTTAATTTGTTTTTCTTCCATATCTCGGGCAATTGGGATGAGGGTTTTAAGGCTTGCACATCTGTTTTAAAAATCACCCAAACATTGTTTGGAGGAAAATTCTCTCAGGTGCAGAGGGTCACCACTAGGTGTTTCTGTCATTCATGCTAACATCCACCCTTCATGTGTTTTAAGTGGTGCAGGAAAAGACAGGTGGGAAGAAGAATTTCGTCTAGGAAAATGATAACAAAGCATCTGCTCAGGCTTTGAAACACATTACAACATATTGGATCCCTTTTTCGGAATGTACATGTTCTGCATATAGTTCCAAAGTAATTATTGCTGTTGTGGTAGGTGACATCAACAAGGCTTTGCTGAATAATGCTGTTCTAAACATTAGCTGAGAACTTCACCTATATCATTTTAGAATTCCTGCCCATACTCAGTTATGATTATTTTTTTTCTACAGTGTCCCTAATGAGATTGCATACAATGGCAACAATTAATTAATCTTGAAATTAAGGGACAAGCAGTGGTTCCATATATCAGCATTTTGTGGGACAAGAAACATCAGGTATAATTAAAAGAAGGGACGGTGGACAGGTGGGAGCTTTAATTATTGATGAAATTCTCTCTAAAAAGAAATTCCACTATAAGCTCTTTAGCAACACTATCTTACTCGATTACTGCGACTCAGGTTTTTGTCACATACCGACCCACAAGCAGATGTGTCCTGCATTTAGATAGAGCAAGGTGTTGGCGCACAGCCAGCAGATTAAAATGCCTCAAGGTGTATCAGTTGTCAGCGTGGGACCAAGTCCAGGGGGTAACTTACTGCCCTGGACAAAGCAACATCTCCCCTTCACAGTGTTGTGTAGGAGGGAGAGATTCTGCAAAAACGACATTTCTGAAGGGCTGTCACAGGCAAGGACATGGTCTTCCAGGGTTCCAGCAGCTCAGAGCAGAGTGCCTCACCATTTGTCTCACCATTTTGGTGTGGATACAATTCTTTTTCAGTGTTTTTTTCAAGTGCCTGCATTTACTCTGAAGAAGGGAACTGCTTCTTAAGACTCGGTGCTTCCGATTCCCCACCTTTTCAAGGGAAACTGGGAGTGATAATCCCATCCTCTATAATGTAATGCAATTTGAAAGCAGCATGTGCTTAGAAGCCCAGCAAGAGGAATTTTTTCAGCTCTACTCTGGAACAGACAATCCGCACCAAAGACTGAGGGTCAGGGGGAAAGGGTGAGGCCATTCCTGGAAGGCAGGTAGTTCCTGGTAAATCTCCTGCAGCTTCTTCAATCCAATTTACTATTTGTGTGCTCTGGAACTCTGAGAGTTTACAGAATGTCTCTGGATTTTCAACTAAGTGTGCAAAATACAGTTTGCAAAGCTGTAATTTCTGTTTCTGTATTTAAATTTATTTCTGTCTATTTATAAGTTAGTGCAATTCATGTGTCACCTGGAAAGTCAGCAAAAGGTCCCATCATCACCATTTAAAATCTCCAAGGACATCCTTTATAAGGGGCTGTCTATAGAATGCTAGCAGTATGTGCTGAATGCCATGTCAGGGATAGACCCTTAAAGAACATAATTAATATTAATTACAATTACTGGAAATTTTAGGTATATTCCAAACAAAAGATATGAGAATCTCCAAAATAATACCAATGCATAAGAAATTAGACTTTAAAAACTAGGCAAGTCTCAAGCATATGGCTTTCCAGATGAATGACTTTTTTTTCTTTTTTTTCTTTTTTCTTTTTTTTTTTTTTTTTTATTTCTTCTTTTGCTTTCATTCTTTCCTTCAAATTGCAAAATTGGTGGATGAGTGATAGCTAGCATTTGTACCTAGCATTTGATACAAATAAGAATTGAGAATGTAGTTAAACTGAAAGACTGATCTGAGATCTGAAAAGTGACCAAAGTAACAATAAACACAAAGTAATGATAAATGGAATGCACTGAGTTGGAGAAAGTCTAGCGAGGCACAAACGGGATTGATGGTCGGTGGAAGTTATTTATAATTTTTGTTAAGTCATTAGTAGTCAGGTCTATTAGTGAAATTCAAAGACTGGAAGAAGTTTAAACACCTCAGGGGCCAAGGAAAAACAGATGAGAAAGGCTGTGTTCTGTAACTGTATAAACAAAAAAGAAAAATTAAATTTGGCATAATGTATATAATACTTGGCAGCCATAATGCAAGGATGTTCATTTGATGAAGGAGATAAACCTGGAAAGTAATAATGGTGCAAGAAACACATGGGATTAACTGTGGCCAGCAAAGTATTCATCAATTTGCAATGTGTAACAGCTGCCAGAAAAAGGGCAGTGCAATTTTAGGCTCTGTGCACAAAGACATCATATGGCGGAGGGGGCAAGTAACAGTATCTCTATAGCTCCTGTGTCATCTCAGTTAGGCTACTGCATGGTGGGATGGTTTTTTTTGGCTGCATATTATTAAAACAAAAAACCAAAAAATGTAGTGAATTTGGAAAGAGTTTTAAAGAACAGCAACAGAAATGGTGAGTTGACTGAAGGGAAGGATATCCTTGGGAAGAAAAGCTCGTTTAAAGAGATGCCATCATCCTGAAAACTGCGTAGTTTCAAATAAAAAATTACAGTGGCTTACTCTTTCCCTCAATTCTCCCTGCCAATCAGACTTTTTCCTTGAATTTCTTTCAGTTATGTTTTTTTGTGGAATTTATGTGTATTATGTATGAGAATACAAAGCAAAGGGACATTCCAGGAAAAGCATGTTTCTATTAAACTAAACGTGTCTCAGTGTAGTGAAACTGTAAATAAAAGTGAAGATGGAACTACAAATATTTGATCCTAACAAGAGGACTTGATACCAAATTATTTAATTGTAGGGCAGAATATTTAAGAGTAATGATATGAAATTGGGAGAAAGAAATTACATTTGAATACCAGGACCCCATTCTCACAGCACAAACCCTTTTGATGTCAAAACATCAGTGCTCGAGTATCTGAAGCTGATAAAATTAAACTAAAGAGACTTTACCAAATGTACTGTTTGGACCAGTTATGTGGAGTCAACAAAGTTATTATGTCTTAAAACATCTCTGATTTTGTCTATGATTATGTAATCTTGGCTGCTACATATCATTTGTCAGCTTTTACAGTGGATCTTCTCGGAGACCAGACTTCCTTCTCTTCATCTCTCTCACCCACACATACACACTGTGTAGACATTTAACATATACAACAAAGAAAGATTTTCCAAGCAGCAGGGACAATGTAAACATATGTTACCCATTAACTGTAATGAGGCATATACATTGAAATTCTTATTTGGTTTGGGATAGATAGATATTAATTTATTTTTTCCACAAGCATAAGTTAAATTTTTAAGCCCTCTAGTTTATCAAAAGTATAAACACCAAAGGAATAAGCTGTCAGTAGTACTTAGGAGTGTTCTATTAACAAACTAAATGTTTTCAGTACTTTTGCTTTATTTTATTTTATTTTTAAGAAAGCTAGCCTAGATTGAACTGTGACTTGTAGCTGTGGCTGACAGTTGCCTGCAACAGTTAAGAAAAGATTTAGGACCTGTTAACAGGTCTCTAAACTGGAAATTTACTCATTTTCATGGAGGAATTCTAGTATGTACGTTTGCCTCTATGTGTTATGGGATGAGTGGAGTCAGGCCCTCATGATGAAGGAGCTGTGCTCCTTGACACAACTGTTTTTGGGGAGCAGCATGAGTGAAACTGATGCCATCAGTCACCCCTGTCTTGGTTTTATGGCAACAGTCCCCAATGTCAGTCCTCAAATCCACATTAACACCTCAAAGCAGTGCATAATCATTCATGCTCCTTCTGAATCTTCCTGCCCCATTACCCACCTGTTTAACCATGACATTTCAGAAGTCCCTGCTTTTCCCTCTCTGGGTTTTGTTCTCCACTGAAGGTCTCAGTGCTGAGCAAATGCATAAGGCAGCTGGCCAAACTGGATGGTAGGAAAAGCTTCAGTTCCAGCAATTCCTTCAGTTATGTAAATAAATCCGGGGTAACTTCAGTGAAGTACAATAATTTGTTGTATCCAGTATTCTGATTTTAAATATGTTTATTTCTCAAAGTCTTTTTTTTTTTTTTTTTTTTTTAAGATGGATGGTGACTGTTGCTAAGCTTAGGGAGAAAAAGATAGGGAAAAATAGACAAGGATATTTAAATATTTCCTTTGTAAATGTTCTAAAAATTCCCATTACATTGCTCCCTGAACAGTTATTGTTTCAGATTTAGAAAGTCAGTCTTTAAAACTATAAAAAAAGGGTTTATTTCTGCTTCAGAAGCAAATCTCAATATTTCATCTATTTACTAATCAGCGCCTCCCAATACCTCTGTAGCATAGGAGGTAACATTGTGAAGATGTTATTTATTCTCCATCTTCATATATACACTACAAGCATATTACATAAAACAGCATATGCATACAATAGTTTGTGTATATGTGTATGTATACCTATATATACAAAAGACATGCACATGTTACATTACCTTTTTATGTGTTATGTCCATGATAGACTTTTGGTAAATAAAGTATTCTTTTATCTGCACTGACCACTTCTTTGATGTGAGGTTATTAAATGTTCTTACATTGTTTAAATCATTAAGATAATTTTTGTAGCTAACTATCAACTAGTCCTACGAAGCATTTCCTGTGTTTTGCAATGGCTCAGGTAAAAGGAGTTGGCAGCATGGTGTCAAGAATAAACTTTAAAAGGGCTCTCTAAAAGTAATGCTTGGAAGGTATTCATTTGACCTTCAGTGACAGAGCTTATGCCTTGCAAATTGATTAATACAGATACAATATCAAATCATTTTTCATACAATTTTTTAATGTTTGTTAAATGCTGGAGCAGTATGTAAACAGAGTATTTGGCATTTTTATTAGGCTGCGGAACTCAGTCATTTCCTTTGCAACAACATCTCATAAACTATTTTGACAGTCTAATAAACTATAAAAAGCTGTGGTAAAAACTGGCTCTGAATGTTATAACCGTACAAAATGGAAAGAGCAAGAGAAAACATCTATCACTGAGATTATTATCACTGTTGCCATGGCAACCTGGTTGCAATGGCAATATCTCCATGGTTCTGCTGTTTGTTATCATCTTTCTTGATTTTACATCATTGAAATTGTAGTAATTACACTCTGCCTGATGAAAAATGCATGCTGTCATGGCAACTAAGTCAAATATTCTTAATCATTTCACCTCTTCAATCTAAAATGTAATTGTTTGTCAGTAAAATAGGTTATACAGAAGGCTTCTATGGACTTATGATTGCCTTAAGTGTTTTGCAAAAATTGTGCTTTTAGGCTCAAGACCCTAAGCTAAACTAATAGTCTACAATGGTAAACAATGACTCATTAGAGAAAGTAATCAGTTCATATTAATTGTAAAGTAACTTCTACTGTGATAGAATAATGAAATATAAAAGATAATACTTGAAATCAAATGTACCAAAGGCTGACAATATTGCTCGAATCTTGAGGTAAATTGTCTGTGATTCAGATTCTGTATTCATTTCATTCGAGCCTGCTTGCCACTTACATCTCAAGAGTATCCACCTAAAAGTTAAAATACTTTTTTTTATATATTCCTTGACTGCTCCCTCACCTCCACATATACATTTTTGGGTGTTTTTTGTAAATTCAAGGCTGAAGATTTAAAACACTGAAGACAATATAAGGGAAAATAGTAATAAACATATCAAAATTTTGAGCACTACATTAAAATTCAAATCTCTTGTTTTTCCCTCTGGTAATGGGCTCTGCATCTTTTCAAACTGATTGTAAACCAAATTTTCAAAGGGATCTCAGTCTAGCTTGATAATTGGGCCAGCCACGCTGGTTCTGCGATACATTGGGAACATTACTTTATGAGGTACCATTTGCAGGTACAAATTATCAGATTTGTAAGTCTTGTTTCTCAGATCACTGTTTTTGTCTGCTTGCTCTTCAGACTATCATTTAAGATGCAGTTAATTGTTACTCCTGTAAGCTATCATGATTAATTGCAGGGTCAGACTCGCTGAGGATTTTTTTTTTTTTTTAATTGGACCTGTTTGTCTGTCCTTGAGCAACTCTGATAAACATTGCAATGGCTTTGCAATGAAGTGAACTCTCTGATACTTACTTATCACGTGGGTCTGTATATGCACTCTACTTTGTGATTTTTCAAGTCTTTTACTGCTGCTTATGGACGAGCATCTGGTTCTAGTTAAGTTGAGGCACAGCATCGAAGTTTCTGCTTCAAGCACGATTGCTTGTCCTCCTGATATTTTGTATACATTGGGATTTTTTGCCATCTGGGGAACACGGAAGAGCATTTCCTCAACACTCCAAAGTCTTTAGGGATTTGTTTTGTTTTGTTTTGTTTTGTGCTGGGAATAATAGTGTGCACCCAAGTGCCCAGCCCTGAATTATTTCTACTTCAGTAAGTTCTTCATTTAAATACTTCACAAATATTAATGAACTCTTCAGAACACTTCTGTGAGAGAAGAAGTATTGCTAACATGCAACTGAGACACAGGGAAATAAGTAGTTTTATTCATGGCCACATAAGAGCTCAAGAGATACCCTGCAATCAAACCCACTTTTTCACTGAGGTCCTGCCTAAAAACTCATTCTTGTTTGAAGACCAAATCATGAACTATTCACCCAAACAACATTCTCATTGGAATGACAGGGATCTTTCCTCTTATGTGAATCCTGTTGCAACTCCACAGTGACTCTACTATGCATGGAATTACGGTTTAGAAACACTGCCCTACAATGACATTCCCACTGGGAATGCACTGAGCCACTGGCAATTATTCCCCAGTAGGGAGCATGATTTCTCCCACAAAGTTACTCAAGTTGATGCACAACTCAAGCTGGGTAGAAAATTTGTCCTTTTGTGAGAAACATCCTGCTACTTTAAATTTTGTTGCTCCTTTCTCCAGAAGAAATTAAAAGCTACATATGTCCAATTTCCCCAAGAGGGAATCATGCCGTCAAGACCCATTACTATAGGGAAAAGAATCCAAATTTAAAAAAACCCAACCAAACAAACAACAACAAAAACCCGAAACAAACATACAAAACCCAAAAACAAACAAACAAACAAAAACCAAACCAAAACAATGGAAAACTAGTCACAAAACAAAAGAGAAAATTACGGTACAAATAACAGTATCAATTTGAAATTGTCCACCAAATGCAAATATTGGTCTTTAAAGCACAAAAGCCACAGACTACTCAGTGAAACAGTAAAAATGGATGAGATCCCAAAGAGCTAAAATATGGCTCATTCACCCTGTACTGAATTTCTGCCCCTATTGAGCCTATTGTCTTATAAAGTCATTGACACAAACTAAGAGGGAGAAATGTGTAATATGATCTTCAAGTGAAATATCTTCTTTCTAGTACTGTCTCCTCAGGTTTCCATCCCAAAGTTGGATAAGGTTCTGTCATTCATCCTGTATTAATTCCTACATCAACTTTCTCAGTGGAACATCTTCATGTTCATCGCTAACAGTGAGGTCCACTAAATTATGGATGTTCTTTTATTTTTAGGAACCCTAGAGCCTTCCCATTTCTTAATGTCATCTGGGGTTTTCAAATGCTCCCAGATAGGCATCTTTCCGTTGACTTTAATGGGCTTTGCACCAGGCCATAAGCCCCTGCTTTTGTTCTAAATTTTCTTTAACTAGATATTCATTCAGGGAGCTACCGCCTGCACCTTAGACCTAGCGACTCTGTCTGGTGTCCCTTGGTCCCTTTTGACTGCTTATTTCAGTAGGTGGGCCTTCAGGTGGAGCCTCCATTGAGATTACCAGTGTGTGAATCTGTCATGTCACCCAGTGTGTAGCTTCCCCACAGCTCCACAGGCTGACTGTGGTTCCATGCTCCACATGATGGCTCTTGATGGTCTACACAGCCAAAAAATTCTCATTCCTCTCTCCTGCTGGTACACTTGCCTATGACTTGAGGTCGGTTTTGGCCTCATAGAAGAGAAACACCAGCAGAAACAATACAAACATTATAATTTTAATTTATGAATAATCAATAGCCTGAGAAACAAAATAGCCAATGAGGGGGACATTTCTTAAGTCTTTGCTCTGCTTTGTGTGAGCCACTGACAGAGTGGGAAGCCTAACGTCCACTGCTGAGTAATATAACAAATTCGAGGTGAGCAGGCAAACACTACTAATGGAAATTTAACCAGAAGGTATAAAATTAATTAATTCATTAGTTAATACTTCCTATCTGCCTTCTCTCCTATTGTGTGTAACTTGTCCTAACTGACTCATGGTCTTTGTGCAAAGAAATTTAAAGCTTGACCTGGGCTGGATGCAGGACCAAGACAGAAGGGTTGGTGGTTTTCCTGTCTCTGTGCCAGAGACTCTGTTGCTAATAGATAATGGATATTTGTTTGCTGACAAGGGAGAGGTTTGTACAATGACAGCAAAAGCATCATGTTTTCCCATCAGGTACGACACAATCACAAAATAATATGGGGCTGGAAGGGACCTCTGGAGATCATCTAGTCCAACCCCCCTGCTAAAGCAGGTCCACCTAGAACAGGTTGCACAGGAACATGTCCAGGCGGGTTTTGAATGTCTCCAGAGATGGACACTTCACCACCTCTCTGGGAAGCCTATTCCAGAGATCTACCACCCTCAAAGTTTCTCCTCATGTTTAGAAGGAAATTTCCTTGTAAGAGAGATGTTCTGGGCCTCTAGTTATCTTTGTAGCCCCTTGCTGTACCCTCTCCAGCAGTTCCCTGGATACAAATGAAAAACAGTATTTGTGAAATATTGGGTGGCTAAGAATCTCTTTATGGGTTTTTAGATTGGAAAATATCTGTAAATTTTAACATACACAATACAAACAAAATTTTAATTTTGATTGTATAGATGAGCTACAGAGTTCCACATCAGGTTATTTGGTAGGTGACTTTGTTAGCTATCCGTTAGGATTACTCTTTTAAGCACTCAGGTATACTCTCTGTGACTTAACATCTGTGAAATCTGCTAAGTGAATAAAATTTGTCACTTGCTTTCCATGAGACAAGAGGCAGAGGTAACTTTCTTCTACAATGAATGTTACTGTTATAGAGTATATGTACCCTGGCTTCTCATTTTCCATCCCACCTTTTAGTGAATGTGTGTATCATCTGGAAAAAAAAAATATCAGAAGATACTTTCTTAATATCAGAAGTGTTTATCAAAATACTTTATGATTTCTTGAAATATTTTTGATCAACAGAAACATGTGACTGCTCAACTTAATATAAGTAAATATGTGCTGAATGAGGGTATAGAGCATGAAAGAAAACCAGAAAAGGACAAACCAAATATGTCTTGGTATTTCTAGAACCAGACAGATCCAGTGAGGCAATCTCCTGCAATGTATTGATAGATGAAATTTTTCTGCCCCTAGTTTTCACCTGCAATTTCACAAAGTATTGTTTGTGCAGTTGTTCTCATTCTTACTGATTCTTTGCTGTTTTATTTGTGTTTATACTCAGAAGCTATAAACAAATACAGAAGTGGCTAGATTCTTTGCCACATAATGTCTTTGTGGTTACTAAGGAATTGCACAGGCCTCTGACAATAATTGTTCATTAAGAATAAACATTATGCTACAAAAAGCTCATTGAGGAACTGGAAAAGGTCCAGATTATAGACAGTCAGTTTAACAAGAGACCTCAAAAAAAAAATCTCTGATCCTAAAAAGCAGTATTAAATATTTCTCCAAATCCTTACAGCAGTAATACTACTAATGTGCAGAAGTATAGAAAAGATCTTCTATGTCACCTTTGTCTCAGTAGGTCTTTCATCTTTGTAGACCTGAGCTGTTCTTTCAAAACTTTCCCACAGCTGTCTTAAGGTGGGGTCTGAAAATTCATTTAATCAAAGTGGACTCTGTAATGTGAATCTAGAACATAAACTTAGTGAAAGGTGCCTGAAGCCATTCATCAATTCTTACTTCATCCAATGTAATGTTATTTTATTTAAAGATCTTCAAAACCAGCCCAGTGGGTTGGGATCACAACAGAAGTTTCACAGAAGTGGTGACAAATTCACTGTGTTGGGACTGGTTTTGGAAAAGGGATCCGGTTGGTCATGTGGGGATTTTGTAGTGAAAGGTGTCAGTAGACTCTGCTGAATGGCTATGTATGCAACTCACAGGTAGAAGCTAACATATAAATTTTAATTGCAAAATAAAGTGCAGTTTGTGTTAACTTGCAGCAGGTCCCTTTAAATCAAGAAACCCTAGAACAACTTATACTGATGCCACTTTAAAATACCTATAAGGCAATACAAAATCTCAAGCAGAAAGGCTCACATTATTCATGTGCAGGTAAATCTTTTGGTGTCAGGCTCCAAGACTTTAAGTATTATGGGAAATTTTTTTTGTTTGTTTGTTTGTTTGTTTGATGGGGAACCTTTTCTGAAGAAGACTACACCAAAAAATCATGGAATCATAGAATCATTGAATGGTTTGGGTGGGAAGGGACCTTAAAGATCATCCAGTTCTACTCCCCCTGCTATTACAGCAGCATTATTCTCTTAAGTGTTTGAATTGTTTGGATATGTTGCCTATCTCTTCTTTCTGGCATTTTAGAGGCCAGCTGAAGCAACTTCATTAATTCACAGTAATTCTGAAGGTGGTCCTTCAAAACTTTGAATGATTTGGTAGGCACAGCTGCTAGTGTTTTATGAGCTGGGTTCAAGTATAAGTTGCAGTTTTCTATGCTATCTATCAAGTTACTTCTCATAAAGTCACTTTATTTGAAAAATTAAAGGTCCAGATATTAGCAAAATAGGCCCTGAAGTTAGTTTCTAAATCTGACATTTTGCTCTATTTTCCCTGTGACTGTCAATTATGCCATATCTTGAGTTTCCTTTAAGATGGGGGAGAAGAGAAGTTGAGGAGATGCATGGAAGTACTTCTGCAACCCTCTCGTATCACTGAGTGCATTAATTTCCAAAGACAGATCACAACAGTGCAATGAAGAAGACAGTCACTGATTGACCTCACCACCTCATGGCCTTTACTTGCATTCTTGGACAGTTACAGGGGATGTCATTGTATTCCTTTCTTTTCCTACATATATTCAAAGAGCGTTATCTGTGGAAAGCTTTACCTGTTGTCTCTCTAGGCCTTTATTTTACTAGGATACTGGCTGGACAAAGTACACTGAATTCCCATGGCTTTTCTAGCAACTGGTACAAGTCATCTTGACTGTACAGCTAATGATCCGGGATGCAAAGACTGATGGAAGTGTGTTGCGCTTTGTGATCCACCAAGTGTACATCATTTGGACAGATGTAAGTCCCCTCTCTTTCAGCATATCTCTGTGCCCCAATATAGTCTGGAGTTTCTTCCCCCCCATTTTTGAAAATGAAGAAACAAATCTACACGGAAAGTGCATGTTTTTCTAAAAAGAGCAAGTTGGTGAGTCCTTCAGCATTTCCAGTATTTTAAGACAAGTTGTTTGCCTTTTCCTTTGGATCTCTGGGATCTGTGAGACTTCCTTTAATAAACCAGAATTTAGCAATGGACTTAGCATACCAGAACTGATATACAGACAAGTAACATACTTAAGGACCCTCTTCAAGATTTAGACTTTTTAAAGGTAATAATAAGACACTGGCAGTGGATAGTTTCAAATTACTTTTTTCTTTCTAATTGGCAATTAAGTCTAATTAACTTTTAGTTAATATTCAATGATTTCCTTTAACAAATGGAACCCTGATGAGATCACATCTGTTAAGACTGCTTGGTTTATGTCTCCATTTTCTGCATATTTCTGTGGCTTATTATGAATTCAGCTTCAGACTAAAGGAAGATCATGTATCAACTGGAATGAAAGTATGCATTTATCTAAAGATACCATGAGTCCAGAAAACTGAAACAGTAATTTGAAAAATAACATTGTTATGTAATCCTCAGGGCTCAAGCTGGAAAACTTGTAGAGATCAAACTGGAACTTGGAATATATTGGGGGTTTCTTTGATATTAGCTGGATTCTTTTTGTGAAACCATTTACAATATTGCTCTAATTCTTAGACCCAATGGATAGAAATTTGAAGGGTCATGTCCTCAATTACTAGCTTCAGGGGAAAAAAAGACCCCTTGCATAAATGCTCATTTAAAACAAGCTGAGGATTCTGTTTCAGTGTACAGACAATAAATATATTTTGCTGATGGATCTTAGAAATTAATGTTAAGATTTACTCGAGTCTCCCTGGATGAGGAACTGGAGATAGCAGATTACATTGTATTAATGAGACATGAGCAAGCAAATAAGTATACTTAAGTCTTTTAGGAACTCAGCTGCAAAATTTTATCCTTACATGGACAGTCCAGCTAACAAAAATAGAGCTGTTTGCATGAGCACAGAACATTTGCCTAAGTAAAGGTTTGCAGGACAGTCATTAGGCACATTTTGTTCCCTTAGCTTTCCAGGCACTGATTTCATTCAATATCTATTTTTGTTTATTGCTTTTTTTATTTTCTCACATTGCACTAATATGTGTCATGGCTGGATTATTTTTTTTTTTGCTACTCACCCTATGTTTTTCCTTCTGTTTCTGTCCCACTTTGAGCATGTTTCGTGCAATCTCTCAGCAAACTAATGTGCTAGTAAAGCTGTGGAGACTGTCTCTATTTTAATCCTGCTGATTAGGAAGACTTTTCTAACTCCTTTTTCATCAGTTCAATATTTAATAAATATGCAGGTGTTGCTTGTCTTATGTGGATTTAACAATGTTTTGGCTAGCAAAGCAATACCTTGCTATTTGAAGAAAATTCATACAATAAATACCACAAAATTAAAAGTTTGCTTATGACTAGTGCTTTATATTTGAACCTCAGATTCTATTTCCTTTACAGAAAACAAAAATTTTAAACTTCGCTTGAAGAACTGAAGCGAGACAAAAATGTCAGTGCACAACATTTTTATTGTTAAAACATGGTGCTAAAGTTCATGTAACAAGCAAAATTTATAGTGGTACAAAGCGACATAGAGTAGCTGGATGGAAATAGCAGAAGTCATTACTCTTTGTATAAACACCCTATGTCATAAAAGTTTGTTTTGGCTGAAATATAGGGCCGCTATGTATCAAACCTTTGCCACTTCATTTTTGCAATTCAGGATTTAGATTTTTCCTCTCTTTCAAATTGAACCCTAGCTCTTTGAAGAAATAAAAAAAAAATAAATAAATAAAAAGAGAACTTTCCTCACAATCAGCAAAGATTGTTACTAATTCCTGTGACATTTGTCTACCTAATTCAGATCCTAAATTTTACCTTTCCCTTGGATATGACAAGCCTGGTTCAATTCTTATTTGTCATGGTTCATGCTGATGCGACCACACTGACATTGTGGAATTACTTCCAACTTTTATCTGTGACAGTGAAATAGCAATGATGGCTGCTCAGTTTGCTGCCAAACTCCTCTGTAATGTAATCTCATTAATTTCCAGAAGTCAAGTAAGACGTAGCTAGGTGAAATCCTGCCAAAACCAACCCAAGAAGTGCTTAGGAAAAGAGTGACTATATGATATTCTGTGGGATATGTTTTTATCAAAACAAACCAAACAAAAAGAGATAACAACTTGAATTCCTGTTATAATATCTAAGAGCACTGCACAGATTCTGTTTTTCATTCTTAAAAGCAAGGTCCTAGCATCTTAAGAAAACGCAGAATATGATAGTACTTCTCATGAAAGCAGGGTTGTTAATTAGCTCTAATTCTTTGCCTAGAACAGGCTTTTGTTAATTATATATGCCTAGGTTAAATATTAATAGTTAGCATTTATAAAGAGCTTTGCATTTTTTTAAGTACTCAGCAAACATAAACTAATTATATGTCACAATATCCTGTCTAATTAGATAACTGTGTAATTTCCCCACAAGATACATTATTTTTCACTTCCTGTGACTGAACTATTGTGTAGTATTGCTTTACATTGCTAAATGGTTTCTTTCCACTCCAGGAATGATTGAAGTAGAAGGAAAAAATGGATGAAAGCTGCCTGGGAAGTTTCATTTTCTCATCGGAAAATTCTAAGTTCACAGTTCACTTTAAGGAAAGAGTCAGTTTTGCCGAATCTCCTGAATAGAAACAAACAAACAAACAAACAAGGTGGTCTCTTTATAGAATGTGGAAACATTACAAATTGTGTTTTCAATAAAAAAGACTTGGGAAAGTCTTTTGCTCCAAAGTGTTTGTTTCTGTATACTAAAGGTAAAGGAAACACAGCCCACTTGCCCTCTTTTGTACTGCTGGCTTTTGGCCTAATCTGTTCTTTATTGCTGGGAAACATTTGCAAGTTGTGGTATATGTAGCATTAACAGATCTTTTGTGCATCCTTCTGGACAAAATATGTGTGGCTTTTGATCATAGCATTATTCACACGGTATGTTCTGATACCTGTCTGTTTGTGGGGTTTTTTAATGTTATCCACTCTTAACATTCATAAAGACGGAGTTCTGAGTCTCATGAGTAAACTCTGACATGAGTTTAGTTTGGAATGGAAAAATTGGGTGTTATCATGAAATTGAGAATACCTTATCAGCAAAGCATCTTACATAGTAGCCATGTCAGTTTAGCTTTATTGGAAATGGTGAATTTTGCAACATTTGCTCTCTGCTTCCATTTGTCACATGAATGCTGAAATCTGCCCTGTGAAAACTGATGTCACTGCCTTTCCCAAATGGTGAATCCGTTGTGTTGATGTGCTCAGTGTGATTGAACCATGGATTTCAGAACACTTGTTTCTTTCTTTTACATAGGATGAGGCTTCTCTCTTAAGAGATATGTACCTCTAAAGTGATACCTGTTTGTGATACACCCAACCACCAAATTGCTCCTTGACATTTACCATGTGAGCTTGAAGGAGCTTCTCTGCTTCTGTTTTCATGACTCGCATGTGTCAGACCAAAGGTTTGTTAAGATACTGCTAATGCTACAAGATTTGCTTTTACTATTTCTTCTTTGAACAGGAAACAACTTGAGTCAGGACTTTTCCTCTTTCCACAGGGCAACATCCTGGATACTGGGACATGAAAAGCCCTTTATGCACCACAGGCAGAATGAACAGCCGTTTCTCCCTAATACTTGGCAAGGTTGTGAAGCTGTCAGTTTTAGTTGCTGCTCACAGTTGTCATTTTGCCCAAGCAGATCCTTGGCTCCAGAAGGTGACACGGCATCTTTCACCGAGGCACTAACAAATAAATACATCTACACAGGAATTCTTCTTTTAAAGAGTGAGTGATGGTTAAATTCCTCATCTGTGCTTTTTAGAAGGAGCTATGGGAATGAAGTGCTCAAATCCCAGTGAAAGTCAAACATATAAAACTCTTAGGCACTTAAATGTTAGGACAGGCTGTTCCCAGGATTTTGACAACGTAACAACTGTTGTTCAAATTAGAAACCGTGTAAGGGCGAAACATTGCTAAAAATTAGGCTGCTTATTTAGGTAGTCATGGAAGGACTGAACTGCAGTGGCACATCTGACCTTAAATCACTTAGATATTTTGATCACGCTGCCAAAAAGGATCATCTTAAATTTACATTTCTGGTAAACTTGGCAATGCAGTTCAGCCATCTATGCCACAATTTCTGGGGAAAAGAAAAAAAGAAAAAAAAAAGAAAAAAAAAAGACCACTTCAGTCCTTCTGTAGATTGTGGTAAACATCATGTGTATGAAGAAAAGAAAAAGAAAAGCTCCGTCTGTGCTCCTCAAAACAGCAACTTCAGTAAACACAGTAGGACGATAATCTGAAATTTGTGTTTAAGGAGAAATGTAAAGGAAGAACGAATTTTCCAAACTCAGTGTTCCAGGGAGGACTTTCTGGAGTAACTATGCTCACTTATCTGTTGTCTCTCTGTCTGTCCAATTTAGATTTATTAGAGCCATTAAGGAAGCTGTATCTCTTTTGAGGAGCACTGCCCGCTGAAGTTATAGCTCTTGGGTTATTCAGGCCCCACATCCTTTCTCACTCGGCCTCTATTCTTGTTATGGATACACTCACCCGGCCTCTGTCTAATTCATAAACAAATAGATTCCCAAGGTTGTGGCAAAGCACAGCTGCAGTGCAAACACAGATATTAACATTCCCACAGCTTCAGGAATACGGTATTACAGCTCATGGAATTTAATAGAGTGCCATGCATTCAATTCCTGTGTCACTGATGTTATTATACGTATGTTAGAAATCCCATCTGAAAGCTACAGATTACTTCAGTGCCTTTTATTTATGACTAACTCTAGAAACCATATGGAATGGGATTTTTCAAAAGCATGTATCATGGACCTAACTCTGCTTGAGTTCAAACCATTAACTTCAGTGGAACCTAAAGTAGGGCAGCACCAGCTGCTGTAGAAGATCCAAATCTTTCTACTTACTGAAAAAAAAAGATGACACCAGGACTTGAGTCAATGGGATCTTTGGATGTGAAAGAAACTTATGTCCAGCTCTCATGAAGAAATAAGACCTCAGCAGTAGGACTTCAGAGAACAACTTTGGCTTCAGCCATGAATCCAGACATTCTGACACAGGTTCCTCAATTCAGTTTCCAGGAATGTGTACATTGGTGCATTAATAGTCTTACTGCAGGATCCAGTTCTGTAGGACATTGTAAGAATGAGTTTAATGCCATTCACACTGAGTTCTAATGCCTACATTTCCGGACAAAATTACACACTGTGGTTGTAGGTATTTTTTGGTACTCCCAGTGTCTGAAGGCAGTCTACAGGAGAGCTGGAGAGGGATTCTTTGTCAGGAAGTGTAGTGATAGGACAAGAGGGAATGGTTTTAAATTGAAAGAGGGGAGATTTAGATTGGACATTAGGAAGAAATTCTTTCCTGTGAGGGTGGTGAGGCACTGGAACAGGTTGCCCAGAGAAGCTGTGGCTGCCCCATCCCTGGAGGGGTTCAAGGCCAGGCTGGATGGGGCTTTGAGCAACCTGCTCTAGTGGGAGGTGTCCCTGCCCATGGCAGGGGGGTTGGAACTGGATGATCTTCCAACTCTAACCATTCTATGATTCTATGATCTATGAAATGGCAAAAGTAACCTGAAGTGCTGAATGAGCACCTTAAAGCTTTTAAAATGTAACACAAGTCAGGGCAGGCAAGTGAACACTTTCAAACCTCCATGGAGTATGCAGCATTTATAATAACAAAGAATTAAAAATGAATCTACAGGACATCTACTGCTTTTGTATCTCACAAAGGCCTTTAGGGAATTGTGGGATTTTTGGAGGTAATTCAAATTCACATGTAGTCCTGATCCCAGAGTGCATCTTGAGTGCAAAGTAGATCTACACCACTACTGGCCTCTCTTAGCTATTCTAAAGTGCTTTTCCAAAGCAAGGTAACAAAGAATTACTTAGAACTGTTTAAAGAGTTACATCCCATTTCCAAATGTGCTGGAGAAATACATATATAAAAAAATTTAATTTAGATAAAAATCAGGCACTATCATTTTAGTCTGATAGCATTTCACATCACTTGTAAAGCTGAATGACTAAGAAACTGTAGGGAAATAATGAACTGATACTCTGCTTCAAGTGAGATTAAATTTTAAACAAATATCTGTATATAGATGGAGATTTATAGAAGCGTCTAAGGAGAAAAAGCTTGATATATATTAATACAAGTATACTCTACAAATCTTCAACTTAACCCCAGGGTATCCACCTTATGTACAGTGCGTTAGCATTTAATTTTACCTGAGTATTCCTTTCTTTGTTTTTTTTAGTCCTCTTCCACAATCTCTTGGGATATATATTTCACGGTATTTTGGTTTTGTCCTAATATTTCAATGTGTTTTATTTGTCTCCCTCCATTCTTCTCTTCTCTTCATCAGCTTTTTTTTTTTAGACTTTCTTCAGATAATGACCCAAGAAAGCCTGGAGACCTGGTGATGCAGCCTCTGTATGATACCTTGAAGACTCAAAACACAAGGCAACACTCTGAAATTAAGCTGTAGACTTTCTCCTTTTCCCTTCAATAACTATATTTAACTTCACTCCTCAGGTTACATCGGGCTCAATAAGCACTTTCTCCACAACAGAATATTTTGGTGCAAATCAAGTCTGCAGTCTGGTATCCTGCCCAGCTCATGGGAACAAAGAGTTGGGTAGGTATCTTGAAGGCTTCTAAGCCTGGAGTATTTCTTCTGAATAGAGATGGCTTGTATTTGGTCGGGCAAAAGGCTAGACTAAGTCTTACAGGCTGAGCTGGGACTGGATGTGGGGGGTTGACCTACCAACCATGCATTTAGCCTCTAATTCAGCTTTGGGCTATACCTAACCAAATGGGCTACCCCAGGAAAACCTAAAAGTTGTTACAGCTCCACACAGCCTCTCTGTGAAATAGATGATGGTAAAGGTTTGTATCTGACCCTAAAATATAAATCAATGTTATGCTACTAGATTTACCTTGACAACAGAAAGCAAGCAGACTATCATTATTCCAGCACTGAATATTTTTATTTTCATAAATTATAAATATTACTTTTTCCTCTCCACCTTCAGTCTTAAGAATGTGGTTTCACATTTCATTTAATGCTAAATGGTTCATTACATAGAGTAGCAACTTAGTTCTCTTATTATGGTGTTATCTTTCACTTTGTCAAAATATGTCTACTTGATAAGAAATCTGACAGAAGTTGCTTATGATGGGATCACTAACAGCCATCAGTTTCTCTCTAGCAAATGAAACTGTAACCATGGAAACGGCCTTTTTTTGCCAGAATGAAAATGAGACAGCACTCTGCTGCAGCCATTAGTAGAATACACAAATGTCCCTCAAGGCAAACATCTAAAGCAAATGGACTGCAAAGTAAGGAGCACTAATTTCTATTTATTTAGGATTTGTAAACCTAGCAGAGCAAGATATTAACAAAGGAACAAACAAAAGGAGGTTAAAAAAAAAAAGATGTTTGTATTTTTCTTTCCATTTACAAAGCTCCTCATTTTAAATAAATATACTTTATTCTGGTTTTATAAGTATAAGCTTAAATGGTACTATAACAATGCACTTAAATAATGCTGTGGTGTGATTGTGCCTGGTCTGTGCAGAAAATAATGTTTTTAAATTTTCACTAGAAGAAGGGATTTTTTTTCAGTTTTTAGAAATGTGTATTTTAGTGCAAAAGTATTAGAATTACTGAGTGTGAGAACAATTTTTTTCACATTGTTTAATTTTCAAACAACCCTGTTCATTCTGATAAGATACAGCGGGGCTGATAATAAGTCTATTCTAAGCACTATCAGTGTTCGGCCACAAGGCTGTCAAAGACCTTTCAAGTGTCAGACTCTTCTTACTGTCCTCTTTATTCAGTACTACGCCCCTCTTGCTACAAACTACTTATTGAATGCATAGATTCTTTTGACAGACTCAGATTAGGTGAGGGGTCTTAAACCATCGACGATGTACATCAGTAAGATATATCTTAACTTGTTTGCTTTCCCCTTTCACATCAGAAATCATAGTTACTCTGGGAACAGCAATGTCTAGCCTCTGTTCTATTTCCAGCTCACTGAATAAACTGAAGATACAATTTTCCACTAGGATAATTAGTTCGTTAACCAAAACTGTTTAGATATTTAATGCATAGCTAGCACTGGATTCGAATCATCATGCCAATTACTTACAGATACGTTGGGGTGCTTCAAATACCTGTGTGCCTGTAAATATGACAAAGTGACATGCTGTGACAGCCACTTTCAGAGAGCTGTTTCCTACAGTGTGATTAGAAATACCCACGGTTGTTCTGAGATGTTTCACATAGGTCAGGGTTAAGACGTACTTAGAGAAGTTGCCTACTGCCAGCTTACTGGCTGTAGCTGTGAAAAACACAAAGAACAGTCAATGACAGAGTAGAAATACGAACCCAAGAATCATAGAATCATAGATTCGTTAGGGTTGGAAGGGACCTTAAAGATCATCAAGTTCCAAACCCTCTGCCGTGGGCAGGGACATTTCCCATGGCTCCCAAAGGCTCTAAAGACAACGTGTTCTAGCTTTTATAAACTTACCTTCCTTGATTTTTATGACTTGGTGGCTGTTAATTACAAAGGCATGATAAAGACCACAGCCTCATTGGAAAGTTACTTGGTTATCTTACCTACGAAACGCCCCTAAAATACTCCCTCTCAAACCAAAGGTGTATGTTAAAATAAACATGAAAAAGGAAGAAGTGTCTCGATTTTTGTTTTTACTTGCTATTGTCTTTTAATTGTCCCAGGCATATGTTCAGCCATATGTGTATGTATGTGTTCTCACATACACGCAAACATAAAGTAACAACAGTAGATTAACATTGCAGGTGAGTTTGCAAGAAGCTTTTTCAGACTCAATTAGATATCTTCCTAGGTAGATGCATTTTGGGGAAAAAGCAAGCAAGTAAACAAATCTTGATACATTTGAAAACTGAGGGAGAGGGGAACAAAAACCTCTTTACCTATCTTCCATTATAAAAGTATTGGACTGCACCAACCTTTTAAGGTAAAGAACACATGCCCAAACACAGTACTACTTAAGTGCAGCACTCGCACATGTGACTATATATAATGTTTAATTAAAATTGGCAAAATTTCCAAGTAAATAGGTTTTTTATTGGCTGCTGGAAGCTGACAGCTGGAGTTACAATTCTCTTTAGTCCAGACATCAGAAAAAACTTTAGCTGAATAATTTTAACCTAGACTGAAACTCCATCTCTAGAAGAACAAAAATGATCACTTAGCAGCTGAAATGTCTAAAACCAAAACACATTTGATGATGGAGAACAGAAAACAGATGATGTGTATGGCCACATTCTCACTATTTGCACTAACTTTCAAATTCAGACACCTTTATCATCACCTAATAGAGTATAGTTTTATAGTTTAGGGTACAGACCTTTACTGGTTGTCTAGACTTGTTATTTCCCTACAAGATGGTGAAGTATACCACCAATCATACAAAAAAAAAAAAGCAAAAATACCAAATTATACAAAAATAATCAAAAATATTCAAATATTATGATGTTTAAACTAAATCTGACAATGATATTCTATTGCTCAAGTAGTTTGCTGTTCTGTATTATTTCCATACATTCATGGAGATTATGTACTGAGTAATTTGCTTCTCAGCTCTCAACTGAGCATTTATATCTGTCCAGTAATCCTGAATTGATCCAATCTACTCAAGGCAAGTAAACTGAGAGAATACCTCTCCTAGGCTTCAGTATTTAACAAGATGAGAGAAGCTCATGTAGAGAACGATTCAGCCACCTAAAATCTAAAGGACTTCTTGAGGGTGCTTATTTTTTCCATTGACCATACAGGGGTCTGACAGTTGAGCACAAGTAGTGCCTAAAACCAAGCGGTCGAGTGTTCTGCAGAAGTAGGATAAGTCACCTCGTACCCAGAAAAGAACAGATCAAACATTTGAATTCAGTCTTTAAACTGCACCGGCTTGCAGCACACTTTGTCACAGCAGCAGCAGCATCACTACTGATATTGCTACCACGCCACTCCTGTACGAACAAAGGGAAGAAAAAGAAGAAAATGAGAAGACAAGAAAAGAAAAGGAAAAAAAAGTCAATCAGCTCACAGGAAGAGGAGAAAGGGTAGCATTACTTTCAACTGTGCTGTAGACGTCTTTGCCTTCGAGTCTGGCTCTGAAATAGTGCAAATGGTGCCAGGAGAGACTGGTACAACTGGATACATCACTGCAGGGCAGGGCAGAGAGCTGCTGGCGCCACAAATTCAGCTTTACCGGTTCTTAGGAATACTAGAGTGAGCCCTGTTCTTCATCAAGTAAATGAACAAGTTGAAATATATCTTAGGGAAGCTTCTGGATTTATTTTTTTCTCCAGCAGATCATTCCCCGCTGGACTTCACTGAGCATTTTCTGCTTACAATAACACCACTGAATCCCCCAGTACTGCCAAGCACCATGGGTACAGTGCACTCCTACAGATGGTTATATTGAAAAAGGAACTTTACATGCAGCTAATGGCCTGTGGTAATTTCAGTTATTTCTGTCCTGGAGAGCTTGTTGTGTCTCCATGATTAACCAGAAATGCATTTTCATGAGAGACAAGTTAATTTAAAATGGATAATCCTGCCTCACACAGAAGTGATGAGAAAAGTTCCAGATACTATGTGCTCTTTGCATTAAGAAATTATTATCTTGCAATTTACTATTTTTCTTGATCCTGATGATGGCCTTTGTGATGTTTTTTGCTGATCCTTGTAACTCATGATGAAAGTGTTCGACTTTATAAGGTAAGAAAACTCTTAAAAGGAAAGGATGTGAATATACGTGTATGTTTCAAAGTGCTGCTGAAAAAAAAGATGATTGTCGCTTTGTTTAAGAAAATATTATTTTAAAGATCTAATTACCCCTTACCCCTATTTTCACTGCAGTTCCTTGGAAGCATATGCACACTGACTAACTTGACTGTAGTGTCCTGAGATTCTTAGATGAATCACTCCTCATAGAAACCCACTTTTTCCAGCCGCTCTGTAGAAAGAGTAGAAGGTTTGACTTCTTATTTTGAAGAATCACATCAGTTCAATGCCTAAAGCTAGACAGTCTTAAAAGCAAGCCTTGACAAAGGATCATTGATTGTTCACTCGATTTGTCCCTTTCACATAGCCCCATTCTCTCAGACCAGAGGAGCAGGTTAGAAGGAATTTTTCCAAAGTGTGCTACTTCTTTGGTTTCAAACCTGATTTCAGTTTTTGTGTTGGCAAATACTACCCTGGCTGAGGGCACAAGGCAAGTACCTGCATCATATCAATGATTAAGTCCAGGAACACCCGTTGAAATTACTCATGTTCATTCATTACTGCAGCATAAGTACTTCAATGACTGTAAGAGAGACAGTGTTCTCCTGATTAATCTTCTGCTTTTCAGAATCTTTAGCCATCTAATGGTAATTCTGGAACTCTGCTGTCTGTTGTAGCTTGGGCATCATGTTAGTGTGCCTGACGGATTTTCCTTAACAATCGAAAGCACCCCTGTTATCAAAAAAAAAAAAAAAAAAAAAAAGAAGAAAAAGCAAAAAACATTGATTAGCAAGTGGGATTTGCATAGAGAGCATTAAAAAGCATATCAACCACCAAATCTGGTAAATCTTCACTGCTTTAGCACATGTATTATAGCAATATGTTCCCTGGAAGAAAACAAACCTGGTTTCAAATGCCTTGGATAAATTACAGACAAACCTGTTGTTGCAATTGCTACCATGAGTATAATTTCAAGTAATTCTAAAATGTCTTACATAATAAAATTAAAAAAAAAAAAAAGTAATCACAAAATAAGTCTGATTATAGGGAATATAGAAGTCTGAAGATCTCCCAGTCTAAAAGATTCCAGGTCTGTACAGTTTGATATGAAATATATTGTTGGGCTCACAGTCAGTGTGCCTGTAGGGATCTGATCATGATAATCCTTGGTTTGTTTCAAATAAACCTCTGTTTTCCTGTGCTGAGCTTCCTACAGCTGTGCAATAGCTTTTTCCTAGAAACACTGCCAAGAAGGAGCACAGTAACAGGGGTCAACTCCAACCATGAACTTTATGAATTGTTTAGTGGCACATTAAAGGACAGCATCAAGTTCACTTATAAGCTTTGAAATGGTCTTATTTCTAGCCTGTGCAGGTGGATGATTCCCAGTACATTTGATTCACTTGGTCAAAATTTAACCCATTGTCTCTTGCAGCTCTCCCCTCTGCAAAAGAGGAGAGTGTTTAGGATGTGGGGCTGTTGTTAATGCATAAGGCTGCTCTTAGCTTTTTGATCCCAGACCCAAGTCTAGAAGAAATGCCCTAGTTCACACAGTAACACACATGGTTGATACTCAGGCTTAACTGTAACAAGAGCAAGGTTCCTGGTTTCTTTGGTCTTGGGCCTTTCATTACCTTGGAGAAGGACAACAGATTTGGCTAGTTCAGTGACGTGGTTACAGCCAGATGAAATTTGTGGGATCTGCTTTGCCAATTTCTTTCAGGAGGCACTCTAATAAAAAGGTAAGAGAACTAAATCTTGCCTTGTCAACTTGCATAATTTCAGTGCCATTACTTATCCACACAGCCGATATTAAATTTACCCCTGAATAATCTCTAAATCAAAGGTCCACCTAAATCCTAATGGAAGTATCAGGTTGGTTGCTCCCTGAACAAATTCAGCTTCGCTGCTGTGTCACTCTTAAAATACAAAGTTGATCCCTTTTGGGGGATGTGGAACCAAATAGGCAAGACGACAATCAAAACAATATTTGTTATCTAGAAAATATGAAGTCAAAATCCAACTTCTCTTCTTTTAAATTTTATGTTCAGATTGGCTCTTCTGCTTTATCTGGAAATTTTGTGCCAAGAAATTTGCATGCTAGCAGAAAAAGAGAATAACCCATTAACTACAAACTGATGAGTGCTAGTTCTATTATGATAGCAGTGTAATCCCATAGTCCTTTAGTGTAAAAATCATATTCAGTTTATCTATACAGACTATATCTATGCAAATGTTCCTTCCTTTTTTTTTCCTTTTTTTTTTCTTTTTTTTTTTTCTTTTAAGTAGGTATTTTTTTCTTTTTTTTTTTTTTTTTTTTTTTTTTTTCTCCTGTTAAATGGTTGGCAAAAGGAGAGATGTTGGAAACCAGACTTCTATCAACACTAGTCTATTCCTTCCATCTACTGCTGTTGCTAATGTACCATTCTTTCTCAGACAGGACCTCTTTTCTTGGCCAAAGATGCATTAACATTTACGGAGCAGTAACACCAGTGATGGAAGCTTAACCACATCACTCAGGTGCATTTAATGGTGCTGAAATGGCTATTGAGCCTATCATAGTAGTCTGTCAGGAGTGCTAGAGGAGAGCTGTGTGAATAAGTGAATTTTTTGATCAAGTGGATAAAGAACAACCAATTAGAAAAAAATAATTTTAACATTTTTCATATTCCCAAAGAAAAGACATCTGAGACTTTCTTCTCAGATTGACCCAAATATTAAATATTCAGGGGATCATCTTAAAAAGTGATAATTTTTTCTAAATGAAAAGTTGTTTTGAAATGAAAAAATCAAAACATTCCACTTGAAAATGTCAGAGTGAAGTGTTTTGACTTTTTAAAATGTTTTTACTGCAAAATGATAAATTATACATGAATTTGTGAATTGTTTCATCATCTCAAATATGCATTTTAGTTAAAAGAAAGTTACAGCTCCCTTCATAGGTTTTTTCTCATGTCTCTGGTCTAAGTAAGCAACTTTTTCTTCCCCAGTTTCTGTCTTTTAATTTGTTTGACATTTAACATATATAGCTATCATAAATCTCAAAGACTTGAACCATACGGTTGTGTTAAGAGTAGATCTGACTTCACTGAAAAGTAGTACTTAGATTCGTAGACACACACAAACGTGCACAAAGAGAGGAACAATTTCTGCTCGGAGTTGCAATAGCTTGGAACTGAATAATTATTCCAAATTAATTTGAGCTACTTCAGAATCAAAATTATAACAGCTATAGACCACTGTGCTGGTAGGTATTGAGAAAGCTCTGATAATCCATGGCACAACCTATTGAGTGCTCAGCAACATCTGCAAAATTACTGTTATGTTGTCTGTACTGTATTGTATGATACAGCTTCCATGATGGAAATTAAATACTGTCATAACATTATTTCTGTTTTCAAAGAGTTGTTTGGACAGCTAGGGAAATGAGGTAGCATTCAATTTTAGGTTTTAAGTTAACATACAATTGAGATCGGTAATTACTAAAAATCATTACTGAGCTTGAACCTGCTATTTCCTCCTATATTTCTTAATTTATCTGATTTATATTTGGGTAAAATCAAATCCTGAGAGGAATAATTTCTGATTAGATCATATCTGTTATTTAGTATCTGTGAGGGATTTAATGCAATTGCTGTTAATTCTTGAAATTTGGCCAAGTGGTAGTTAACATCCTACAAATGAGTCGTAACAAAATACATTCTTTTGTCTCAATACAAAGTGTAAATACAGAGAATATAAAGCGTTATCTCCTCTTTTGGGTTATTAATAAAAAGCTATTTATTCTTCTTAATCCTTTCCTGTTATACTTTTTTCCCATTCTTTCTTACCAATGATGTTTATTTTCACTGTTTCCAAACTCACTTTAAATCAAATATTGGGAGGTGTTAGTGGCTAATGAATTTTTTTATTATAAGGAAAACTTTCTATGCTTTAAAACCATTAGAAAAAGAAAAATCAGCTAATATGACATTATTTCTTTATGTTCAAAGTGAATTACACCTATGCAGTGAATGTTCTGTCCCTTTGGGTTTGATATAAATATTTTATTTTATTTTATTTTTATATGAAGTTTTGATTTCAATTATAATTGCTGAAAAAGTAACAGTTTAATAGTAGAAAATGATGTTTCTATGGGTTTGGGCCATCATCCCTGCTCTTGTAGATGGCTGCAGCTCAATGAAGTGCCTCAATGTTCTTTCACTTGTTTACGTCAGCAGAAAATTTTGGACTCACAAATACTCCAATAGAACCCAGGTGAAATGAATGGTCAAAAGACCTATCTCACCAACATCAATTTTCAATATGTTTTTTTTTTTCCATCCTGAAATGGAAGAATGATTCAAACATTGATAAGTATCACATCAAGCATCATGATATGTTTGCGTTAGCTGACATTTTCCTGGCTATTTTAAATAATGTAAACAACTGAAAAGAGCCTTCCAGTAACTTGTTTGTATCAGCTGTGCTTGGAAAACAATAGCTTGCTGGTCTGTAATCTGGACAGTACTGAATTCTCTATGTTTTCCCTTGAGTATGAATGTTATAAATAGCGACTAACTGGAACTTTCAAACTTCGGAGCAAGATTTCATTTGCTGGGGAATGGTGTGGGAGTGGTGCTCATATGGAGGTGCAAAGTAAAACCAGGAGGTGCAAGGAAAAAACAAGGTTTAAGTTTAACAATAGCCTAACTGATTCTCTTTGTTTAAACTATTCCCAGGAGGTGCATACAGTCTAGATTTGTAGCCACAGTTTCAGAAGGACTGGAAGACCTTTCTGGAAAAATACACATGCCAACATAAGTTATAAAAAAGAGGATATGAGTTAAGGTTTTATTTGGCATCTTTTTACGGACATCAGTATTCATGTCTGTTTCAGACATCAGCATTGCTTTCAGATTAGTCAAGCCACACAGTATAGCTATGTTAGTAAAACATAAAAAAAATAAGTGAAATGTTTTTATCAGAGGATGATAATATTCAGGTATTCAAAACCATCTAAGTTTACTGCTCTTCAAGATACCTCAGTTTTCATAGGTACTATATTGCAAGTATTTCTGTTTACCTTGATTACATTTCCATTTACCTTTCTCTCAGTATGTTTGCTTTTATTTTTCAGTAAATATTTCACCAACATGAAGATATTTCCGAATTATTCTCTGTTTCTATCAACAGAAATGCTAAATATAGTCTGCAGCAGTGGCTGCCTTCATTAATATGATTTCAAAACAACAAACACGATGCTCAGTGCATACTTTATTTCTGCTAGGAGACATCACATTCCTAATTAAACTCAAATCATAACTGAATGAAAATACATGGAATTCAGCATGATTATTTATATTGTACTTTTAATTGTTATTATTTTCTTTTACCAGGCAGAAGAAAAAATAATCACAGGGCAGAAGATGACATTTGAAAAAAAAATGTATTCTCTCAATGAGCAGGCTTTGTTGTCACAAATACTATACTGACAATAAGATCTTAAGGAGAGCTCTGTTTGTATCTTAACATGTAGTATTCCTCGGGAATTAGTAAATTCATCCAGCAAAGATTCCAAAGGATTCTTTGCTATAGATTTTTGAAGGGCTTCTCAGGAAAAGTTTTGCTCTTTTAGTCTATGGGAAACTTCTTTGTACTTAAAATGAATGAAGAGAAAAAAAAGAAAGAAAAAGATATATATATAATTTTTTTTTTCCAAAGAGCAGTAAGGAAGATGATGGATTAAAGCAGATGCAGACTGTTTGCAGTTATATAAGACTATTAGGTACCCTGCTTGTTCTGGCTTTTGTAATTTGTCCATGTCCTACTTTATATAACTCAATCCATTGTGAGCAAAAACATGAAATACCAGAATAGTTCATATTTCATTTTGTCAGCAAATTAGAAAAAAATATAAAAACAAACACAATAGACATCATATTTGCTGAGTGTAGAACTAAGTATTTTTTCATATCAAAGGAGTCTGAAAAGAACAGAAGGTTAAGAAGATTTTTTTTTACAATGAGCAGATGTGCTTGTTACTGTTGATGGACAAGCTTATCCATTTACATCAATTAATATCAACAGCAAGCACATCAATATGGAAGCTTGTCCTGACGCCTTGATTTTTTCCCATCTGACAGGTAATAGTAGGGCTGGGAAAATGTCACAACAATTTAGTCATGCTTCACTGGCTTTAACTAGTTCAGTGACAATGGGAATGCATCATGCTAAGATTCCTTATGATTCATAATGGTACTGCATTAGTCGGCTATTGCAGAGGATTTAAACTAGTCTTTGTCAATTAAGGGTTTAAGGTCAAATCCTCTTTATGGTTTTTTCATTCGTGCATTAAGTAAAAGCAAGTTAAAATATTTATGAATGGCACTAAAATGTGGAAACTTTCTTTAGGAACCTGTCTTTTCATATTGAGTCATAACTGAAACCGACTATGTTTGACAAAGAAAGGCTATTTCATCACATGGAATGACTTATCCCTCCCCTTCTCTTAAAGGCCCAAGCTACAACCTACTCAATTTTGGCAGAAAAATTGTTGATAAAAACCTGCAGCCATAAATATTTTAAGTTGTGCGAAGAAGTCCCACCTCAGCACATTTGACAATCACCAAGATACAATTGTAATATTTGTAAATTGTTTGAGTGTTCAGCAACCCAAGAAACGCTTTAAAACCAGAAGGCAACACTGTAAATGGGTCAGTGAAAGGGATGCAGGGTAGGCTCTCTGCTGTCCCAGCAGGAAAACCACAACAAGGCCAGACAAGCCTGGATAAGACGTGCTGTCCCCATGGCTGCAGTGGCTGTCGAGCCCACCATCTGCAGGGTGTCCATGGCTGGCTTCCCTGGACCCGCACGTCCTGCTTTGGGGATGGTTCAGGGAGCAGGGGCAAGGAGGAGCTGCCAACTTCACCCCTGGAGCCTCCCCTGCTGGTCAGCCCGCTCAGCTCAGGGGGACCTCTGTGCCTTTCCCCTATTTTACAAGTTGAAAACTGCTGAATATCCGTGTTTTCTTCCTCAGGAGTAGGCAGTAACGGGCCATGCTTTGCTTAGATGCTGCCTTGCTGTTTTCCATGGGTTGCACCAGGGTAGCTGAGAGCATGTTATATCTAATATAAGCATATTTTGATGTTATGCAACATTTTATTGCTTTGGGCGAGACAAGTCACGATGAATCCTTGTATGGAGAGACACATACGTGCATATACTTGCATGCTTTCTCCATTCAAATATTTTTGACTGAAATTGCCATGAATTCGGATGGTTTCTTTTCTGCTCAGTCCCTGCAAAGGGAACTATACCTGAAGTAAGAGAGGATTCAGCGTTCAGCTATAAGTCATTGATTTAACCTTTCTGTCATGAGAAAGTAAAATCAACTTGCTTCTAATATAGTTAAATGTTTAGTTATATATGAAACTAGATCTTTGGAAAGGATAGGAAATTACATTTTCTATAATCAATCAATCATCTGTGAAGAGAAGTTTATTTAAAGTGACTCCTTTCTGATTACTTCTAGAAGAGATAAATAGAAAATTATTCATAAAGAACTCGATGTATTGATAGTGTGACAGCCGAGTGGTTGTGCTCTTCAGTGTAGATCATTTTCCAACTTTATGAATGCCTGCAAAACCAGGCAATGTTATTTAAGTAAGCTTATACTAATGGCATATGTATATTGGATAAATAGCCTTGTTAGAAATTAAACAGCAATAACTAAAATTATCTAGTCAGTCTATGCCAACCATATGTAAAACTATCAGCTTGAAAAATATATAATTACTGATAACATCTTTACTAAATCAGAAATGGACAGAAAATGTTATAAAATCAGATTATAGAACTATATATCCAGAGTGCTTTTTATGTATGTACCAGACAGTACTCAGATGCCTCAGTCACAGACTGTGGCTCTGAAGTTACACACAGCTGTGTGGTGTTGCCCCCATGGCTCTGCCCTGGCACCAGAAGACATATTTTGTAGATGTGAATCATGTCCTTCACCAGGAGACCCCAATGCACATCACACCTTGGTGCCCAATGCCAAGGTGATGGGGACAGACCAGAATGTTGTGTGTGAGGGAAGGTGTAAATGTTTAGCCCATATGGAAAGGCATTTCTTGGGACAGCATGATGGTCTTGAGGAAACTAATGAGAAATATCAAAAATGGTCACCCAAAATCATGAAGGTAGTAGTTTTTGTGTGTTCCAGATTCTGTGCTTAGTGTGGCTCTAAAAGGAATAAAGAAGGCATTGAAAACCTAAATCTTCCCTTTCTTCTTCATTCTGAGAAGCACTTCTTTCTGAAATTCCAAACTTTGTTGGGCAAGGTGACAACAGACATGTCTTTAAAATACGGAACCTGAATGTTTTTAATGACACCACTTCATGGCTTTTTGACTTTTCATGAAGTTCATTGGATTAGGAATTTGGAAAAGCTTGATTTTTTTTCGAAGGTGAAAATGGTAATTTTCAGAGAAATAACAATTCATATTCAGAATCTTCAGTTTTTCTGAAAGTTCACATTTTGCTACATAAAGCCCCTACCTTTGCTGTAGAAAACTCCCAGAAACTATGAGATATGAATCTCATCCTAAATTAAATAGAAAGCACCATATTAAACTCAGCAGAAGTATGTTTCTTGAAGTAAGAAATGGTTTTGGCCTATTTCTTCTCCTAATGTTTCTTCTTCCTAATGGGAAACACCCCACAAATTTTGAAAGTTAAGCTATTTGGTGGTTTCAGTATTCAGAAAATTAAATAAGTTTTCACATTTTCAAAAATCCTCTTAATATGGTAAGCATATCTACCACAAAGATACCTGGACTGAGGAAATAAGAATAGAAGTATTATAAGGAAGAGTGACTAAAAGTTTCTTGAAATGGTTTAAAAAAATTCTTTCAGGTTTTTATGAAATTTTGTGGACTGTTTTTGAGAACTAGACAGGATCTATAGTGATGGTAAGCAAAAAGATGGTAGGTGCAGCTCCATATTAATCCTGGATTTATGAGGTTATCATCTTGCAAGATCTGCTCTAAGTATGGTGCTCAATTCTTAGCACAAAGTTGAAAGAGGTCTAGAAAAGAGCTGTTTGCTTTCTGACATCTGAGAAACTTAAAAAAATAAATCAATACAGAATCTGAGAAATAGAACTAATGCGCTGAAACTGCAGGATTCAGGCACAGGCATTGCCCAGGAATTCAGTAGGAACAAGACACCCAAAAAGGCACTCTGCAAGGAATGAAAGAGCAGCTTTTATGTGCATTTGGTCCACCATAAGAACTCATTTCTTCTCAAAAATTCGATTCTGATGCCAACTGATATCTTATTGCCTCTATAATTTGGAGCCAGCAGAAGATGCATTCTTATAGAAGCTAGGCCCAGTTTTTCCCTGAGGTGTACAGACCTCACCAAAATCATTGATAAATTATCAGCACAAGCCCAGATGACAAATGGCTACTCTTAAGCAGCAGCAGTTGTCAGTAAGACCTCTGCTTCAAGTGATGCAGAATTCCAGGAAGCAAATTTCTTACATTTTGTTAGAAAGAAAATCAAGGGTTTTACTGTTCTGGAGGTGCTGTAGAAACATCTTGAAATGATCATGTGATAGGTTCTACAAGCCAAAAGAGGTGTTTCTTCAAGGCCTTTTTTAAACTGAGATGTGCTTCTGCTTGCTCAAACCCTCCCACGTACAGATGAGGACATAATATAAGGCTATGTCTCATTATGCAACTTACCTCCCACATGCATGTTCTAAAAGAAAGCACGGAGCAGCTGCATAGCACTCCTTTGGGAATGAATACAGTCTTTAATACCAACACTGAAATGAGAGTGATTAGTACAGTTACTGGCACACGCAGCACCTGAGCATCCATAGTTCAATTCAATGCAACTGATGGAACATCTTGATATTTGAGAGGCTGCCAGATTTACTCATGGGATATGCCATAGTAACTTATGGCCCACAAGTTACTAAACCATGGCACTCTGATTCACACTGACTGTGTGATCAACGTCAGCCCTTCATTAATTAGCAGCTTATCGTGATTACCGTGCCCCATCCCTGGAAGTGTTCAAGACGAGGCCGGATGGGGCTATGAGCAACCTGGTCTGGTGGGAGTTGTCCCAGCCCATGGCAGGGGGGTTGGAACTCCATGATCTTTAAGGTTCCTTCCAACTCTAATCATTTTATGATTCTATGATTGCTTGGCAAGAATAAAATAACGGGAGTGATGCTACCAGTTAGCATCGCTAGGGTGGGGCTGGGATGGCACTACCAGTTCCAGGGTGGACAGTGAGCTCAACAGGCAGAACCATGCAAATTGCAGTCATGAGAGGTGTGCATCACCTAGTGAAGAGAAACGCAGTGTTGTGAATGGATATGCTCTCTGACAGCTCAGAAAGAAAAAAGAGAAACAGGTTTAGTTGTAAGCAAGGACAGCATCCCGGTAAATTAGTCCTATTTATATCCCTTGGCAAACTGAGCATTTTACCCTCCCTGCCAGGATCGCTGCCTGACCCCAGAAATCTCAGATGGAGGGCGAGGATTGTAGAGGATTGTAACAGGCAGTGTAGAGAAATAATACTCATAGCTCGTAGCTCAAGCAACAGGGTTATTTATTTATTTAGATTCCTGCAAATGTGAAAAAGTTACTTCCCCACATGGCCTAAATGCCATTGATGTGATTTGAAAATACCTCCTGATACAGCAATTTGAAAAGCATCTCTTCACACACCGATCCTCCCTCCCTGCTCGATCAATGCCCTGCTTTTACAATGGCTGTTTTATACCCACATTTTCAAAGAGAGTGAAAAAAAAATGAGCTTTGAGATACACCCTGCAGGTCAAATTCAGGTTATATTAAGTCAGAGAAAGGGAGGAAGCCATTTCAATGTTAGTGAGGAGTGGATCTATTTATAAGGCCTTTTTAAACTCTTGCTTCATTTCAGAGCATATATGACAGCTGATTTTCTCCAGCACAGGTGACTATAGTTGCAGGAGCATCACCTTATCAGGAAAATGAGTCCATTGGTTTCTAGGTCTTCAAAACAGAATAACTAAAACAAATGAACAAGGCATAAGAGAAAGAGAACTGAAGAAAATCTCCACAAAAAGCTTTTCCTCCAGTCAGCACAAGGTATTATCATTCTTTTCTCTTGGTATTATAAAAGTTGTGACATCTTTCAAGATGTCGGGTTTGGAACTTAGCATCATGAGTTTCTTCAGTACTACAGCAAATAAGAACATCTGGAAAAATGTCCTGCCTTAGTGCCTTGTTCCAAAAGTAGGAGACAAGATTTATAGGAACCAGGCTACAGATTTCAAAAAACGTACGAGTGTGGGTTCCCACGTTCATTAAGAACTGAAATCCCAGCATTTGCTATCTGAAGATCTAACTTCTGCAAATGCTTAAGCACACTGTAACCAGGAATTTCATGAGTAAATACACACCTCTGTTTAAGTGTTTTGCAGAATTAGCCACCTTTGTACATACATTATTTTCACCATAATGCTTCATATCTACTTTCCCTGCAAAATATTGAACATCAATTTGCTGTGGTGAACCAAAATATGATACCAGATCAATCCCACTTTTCTTATTTCACTGGAAAAAAAATAATGTCCATTTAGCAGTGCTTGAACACAAGAACTGTTTCTCACATGGGCTGTGAATCATGTTTAGTTTGTGAATTAACAGAAGACCAACTATTTGGCTTGTTAAAGAAGGAAACTTTTAGAACCTGCATAAGAAATTGCTGTGTGGTTAGATCTCATTAGATCAAATACCTTCCAGAGAAACTTTTAAAATATCCTTTCAGATTATCACACAGAAACTCTGACCACAATCCTGGACTGCTCTTTGTTCAAGAAACAGATGTTCTTGTATTAGAGAAGAACATTAAAATTATGAACATCTGAAAGCAATTTCTAGTCAAGGAATACCTGGTAGAGAAGAAAAGGTTGCTCACTGTAACTTGTTTTTCAAAACACAAATACTTAGAAGTTATCTAAATAACATAGTCAGTGTAGATGTTTATGTGTGGAGAGGGTAGAGAGAGTATCTTTGCAAATCAGGAGACATACTCCATGGCAGATAAGGTTTGTTACGCTTTGGAATATTCAACATTCAGAGAATGAAGTTCTCCTACAAAGATCTGAGGGTTATGTGCTGTTGAGTGTTGGTGCAATGAGGAGTCATTATGCTAGGAGGGTTATGCTTTTCTCAGAGAAGTGCCAATAAACTCTATCTCGTCACACAACCAGAAATAAGACACTTCTCACACATTTTCTAATTTCAAGGGCAGGTTGGATTTCTGTCTTTATTGTATCCAGCCATGGCTTCCAGCCTATAGTCTGGTGGAACAGGCTGCCCAGACTTGTGGACGTCCCATCCCTGGAGGTGTTCAAGACTAGGCTGGATGGGGCTTTTAGCAACAAGGTCTAGCATGAAATGTCCCCGCCCATGGTAGGGGGATTGGAAACAGGTGTTCTTTAAGGTCCCTTCCAACTCTAACCACACTATGAGTCTACAATTTCGTGATGAAAAATTTATGTTGGAGTTTCCACTGGAACTATCGACTATATCCTAGAGTTTTAAAATGTGTATGAATGCCTTATTTTCTGACTGTGAGTCAGTTAAAAACGTTTACCCTCCTATATAAATCTATAAATCACCAAGAAGTCTGAGAGCAAGGTGGACTCTAATGGTGAGTTTCCTCTAAGTACAGCAGTCTGAAGGGTAAGCCTCTACTAGAAGATAGTTACCTATTTTCTTTCTATGGAGAGTAGAAAAAGCTCAATATTTAGATAAATAAATAAATAAATAAATAAATGAAATTATCTTTGATACCTGTCTTAAATGCAGTGAAATAGTCCCTAGAGAGGACTGTAGCTCTCTACCAGTTGTGGGTATAGGCAAGAATTTTTAATGGCTACAATTAGATGAGCCATGATACTTTATAAAGTCTTCTAAAAAGTGACTAAAAGAGTTTCTTAACTGAAAAAAAGTACTCCTGTGTAGAAAGTGCAATCCAATATCTCACAAATTACAAGAAGTGATTATAAGCTATTAAAAAAGTAGAGGTACTGGTTTGCTAAAGATGCATGATTAAAATGAGTAGGATGGTGGGCCTTAAATATGACAGAAAATAAGGATCATTGTTATTACTAAAGATGGTCCTTAATTATATTTTGTAAAGAAAAACCTATGCTTGGGAGTAGGGCAAAAAGATAGTTCTCTGGTTTAAGGGCATATGTGTAACAATGAATGTTTAAAAGCAGCTTTGTAGTTTGGATAATATTGAATCCCTGGAAGGTGTTCTTTTGTAGAGAGTGAAAACTCTTGTAGAGAGTTTCTTGGTGTGTGTATTGGAGGCATGAGGCAATGCCTGGAGGTAGTAATAAATGCAGCTGGATGCTTTCAAGTAGACACTTGATAGTGTCTACTTGATAGTGATAGAAATGGAGATGATAGATGACACTAAAATACTATGCTCCACGGATAGTCTATTAATTTTAAGATAGTGAAAAAAATAGGGAAATACAATTGTACTTCTCAATTAGAGGTGCAGATCATCTATAATGGGACTGTTCTCAGTGCACTCCTTACTTCTGTTAAAAAAAATAGAAGGAATATAATGTACTCAAGTACTGGCATTAATCTTGCATTGGCAATACTTTTTTTTTTTTGCTTTGTCTGCTTTCCCAATCACTTATTGCAGAAATCCACGGGAAAGAAAATTGGCACAGGTCTCTCCACTCATTAATATAACATTCTGAATCTGTCAACGCTATTTTGACCTATATTTCAAGGTTAGGTGGTAAGCTTTTTCAATCTAGAGATGCTGGGTAACTAGTCAACACTCTTTTCCAAATGTCTAGAAATATTTAATATCACAACAGTCAGAAATGACCCATGAGGGATCCAAATCAGACCGTCTTCCCAGCTGGATGCTGAAAAGTTCACTATTGGTTTCTTAGTTTTGGTTATGCTTCAGAGAACCGCCAATGCAAAAGTCTTGCCATCTTTATCAGTAACTAATACTGAGTCTACTTTTCCTTCATCTTTGTATCATATAATCTTGCAGTGTAGATCACACAGACCATCGAACATAGCACTGAAGCACAGTCTCCATTAGACTGATGGGATATACAGTACATACACCCTGACTCTTGCTTTGCAGTTACGAAGAAATATCAAAATAGACAGGAACAAATAAACCTAGTAGGGTTTGATATTTAACAGGCTTTGTTATACCCAGAATGTGAATTTTTTTTCTTATTCCATTTGGCAAATAGCTGGACCATTATGACCACAGTGTTTGTTCTCACTTCTGAAGGAGTATTTTCAAACTGCTGCAGCAGTTACGAGAAGCCACTTATCTCCGCACTGGAGACAAACTGAGAGGCTGGTCTTTACTTAGCACTCTTTGTTAAGGATTTACTAACGCTCAACTTTGTTAATCCTTGACGCTGCCACTGGAGATGTTTGCTGAATGGCTTGTGCAACTCACTTCACATCCCTTTGCCCCATGTCCGTGACTTGAACATAACAGCAGTTACTGTTTCTTTAAAGTATTTTGACCTTTATGTCTGAAAGGTACTACTCAATGAATAAACTGTAAAAGGGATGTTGCAGGAGCATTTTTGTTGCTATCATTGTGATGGTTTGTAGCATTGGACTCCTAAATTACTGCACTCACCTTATATAAGTAGGATGGGTACAGTGATTCCACCCTAAAAGTCAGTTTAAATAGAATACATAAACACTGATTTTCTCATCTTTCCCTTTGTTGGCCAGAGACAGAAAGTTTTCAAAGCTGTAAGAGCTTTGTTTGACTCAGTTGTTGAGGTGGATTACAATGTCCCAGAGTTACTTTCTCCTCCCATCCACAGATCTGTGTGTGAATAAGTACAGGTATTACTGAATTACTGGAAGGTCATTTGGTAGATGTTTACAACAGATCAGATTTTTATAGCAATGGCAAGAAGTGAAGGGAACACTGTTGCACTATTTATGCTGATATCAAGTTTCACTGACTGCCCTATATTGTACTACAGGTACAGTAGTTTTCACTTCCAGAAACTGGGAATAATTCCAGAGGAATGCATCTGGATAACATTTGCCTGTTACCCTCCCCAGAAAAGAATTAGTCACCAAGGGCCCTATTCATAAAAACTAATTCAGGCCGTTTCCACATGAATGTCACGTCTTTATGTGGAAAAAGTGTGGAGCATGCTTTTTTTCTACATAAAGAATCCTTTTCTGTGATTAATGGAGCCGTTTCCCCTGTCTGTAAATGGACACCTCCCTGCTTTGTTAAAGAGGAGAGTGAAGTCCAAAGCAGAAGTGGGAATGAGATGGGTAAGAAACTCCTACCTTTAAAGAATATATGTGAATGGCTTTTGAAAGCGGTTACAGTATAAATTATTCAGCTGCTTGAGCAGAGAATGCTTACAAATGTAGAGGAAAAAGGATCAGTCCTTACTGAACACAGAGATTTTTATGAACTGGTCTAACATTTCCCTTAAGTTTATAGTTTCCTATTAACTTCTCAGTGTTAAGCAAGCCAGAGATTCCACTTTGTGTGGCACTTTGCAAAACCCTACTTCCAGCAGCAATGAGTTAATCGTAACGTTGTGATAGCTTTAATCAGCCTGTAAGGTTGATAAATTGGATTGATTGGAATCACGTCGTTAGCATGTGAATTTTGGTGGAATTTTAATAGCCACCAGGGGTGCACAAGATTTATGGTGGATTCAGCTTATGATTTTCTTTTGGTTGAATGCTCATTTTAATGTCCTGTAACATACACTAGACCTTGCCTACTGTTCAATTTGTGCTGTGACAAAGGGTTTTAACATACTGTAAGTTCAGATCATTACATTTCATATGAGATACAGTATATAACTAAAATATTATGTTTTACTTCAATCACTCCAGGGAAAAGTACGGTTTTATTGAAGCCATTTAATGCAGTTACAACTACAGCTGCAGAACACTGCCTGAATGAGGCTCACATGGCAGTGAATATTGCTGGCTTTTGATGGATACAGTCCCAGTCTTGGTTTTGCAGAGAAAATATTTAGACAAACTTGCGTAGGAGTTTTCTGGATGTTTATGACACTCCCCAATGACAGTGAAATACAATGTATTACATACATTAAGTTAAGAGAAATACCATGGAAAGGAAAAAAATAAAACAACAACCTAACTTTAACTTAGTGGTTCAGACTGTGTGAGTACTCTGACTGAACACTTCTAGTGAAGATGACAAGGAGGAAAACTGGCTATTAGTACTTAACTTCGTCCATATGATAAACTGTGATGCCACTGGATAGAAAACACAAAGATAACGTAACCCACCGAAGCACGAAGAAGCAAAATGTTTCCTGACATGAGACACAAGCCTTCAACTTCTTACACGGCGGTGTGTACCCCTTACCTATCAATCAGTTGTGTCAGTCAGGTTGTGAGCACTCACCAGACTTTTCATAAAGTATAACAAAATTTTTTACTATAAAATATACATCCACCTAAGGACCGGGCATTGAAATGGCACCAATGTCTTCTCCATTGCCATTTTCGCTACGGAGCCAACCATTTTTGTAACAAAATAAGCAAAGACACCAAATCTTGCTGCAGACTTTTTGTCTTGTGCTCTTTTCTTGATTTTTCCTTTTGCGTAAAACAAAATTTTACAATCCTGTAGCATCCAATTGTTTTTCATACAGTTTGGAGTTTGGATGCATAACAAATAATTTGAAACAAAGAGATCCTGATGCCTAAAATTCCCGAGTCATCCAATCCACTACAAAGAAGTTCAACGCTGCCAGAGGTCGAAAGCCACAGAACTAAGAAAATTAACGCAGTTGTGGGGTTGGGGTTTTTTAGCTTCCTCTAATAAACAGTAAGCAGTTGGCTTTACTTGCAGTTGAAGGTGAGTAACAGTCTCTGCAGGTGTAGAGACAAGCATTCCCTATTTAGCTTGAGATGTCTATTGACCATTAAGCACCATAATTTAGAAGTACAGTCAGTTATCACTGTTTTGCTTGAAGGTTGGTCCCTTGAAGTTGCATTTCTGAGTGCAGAGGCTCCACACCAGAGGGCATGTTTAGTGATCAGTTTGTAATGGTATAAAAACATCAGAAACACAGAAATAAATGGAGCATTCTTAGGCAAATTAGATTAGCTTGAGCTCTTTCCACATGTGATTGGAGATGATCTAATTGGCCTGTGGCAGTAAGTAAGTTATACTGAGTGTTTGAATATAATGCATGTATGTTTACAATAATAAATGCATTAGAAACACTTTATTGTTTGTCTTTCTCTTAACATACTTCCTGTTAGTATGGAGTGCATAGTACTTGCTGTGGCAAAATGGAATATTGCTTCATACCAGTCTAAATTATTTTCCTCTCCCTGCAATTTCACCTCTTCTCGAGATCTGTCCTTCTTCAAAGGGTAGATCCTTCAAAGCAGAACACTGCTGAGGAGTAGCAGCCCTATAGTACTGCATTGCTATAGAGGAATTTGCTTGGCACACTTAAGTTATAAGCATAAAACACTTACTACCACTCTGAAAACAGGTATGTGTTATTAGTTTCTTTCCATGTTGGCTGTTTTCACACACTCATCATATGATTTCAGGTCCTGTTCACGCTCACAGACGTCAGTGAATAAACTGTCCTTCGGCAGCAAACACATGAGATGCTCTTTACAATGATTGTTGTGTGATTGAAGGTATGATTGTTTCTATATGGATCGATTGGCAAAGTGAGGCACGAGATGTTACAGAGTCTGAGGCAGCCTCACACAAACAGCCTGGCTTTGTATAGCACAGGCAGCCTTAGGATAGCCACGACTCATGAAATTGTGACCTCCAACAATTCTTCAGTGTCCCCTGGGCCTTGGTGAGATCAGAGTTTTCCCCTGCAACTTACTGTGGTTGCAACACAATTTCTAAAGGCACCAATTAGATCCTCTGAGGACTAAAAACCATTGGGGTTTGTTTTCAGTTGAGAAAATAATAGCTTCTAATAAGCCGTTTTTGTTATAAGCCTGCAGAACAGTTCATCCACCAGCTTCCATCATGTTCTTTTGATGACTATGAACTCAAAGAGCTCTAAAAAGATAGATGAAGGCATGACAAGTGAGAAGGCTAGGGGCAGCATCAGACATACAGAATATGTTTCCTTTGTAATACTTTCTTTTTAGCCCATAAATTTAATTTTGTGTGGAAATGAAGTAAAATACTAGACAGCATTTACTTAGGTATATAGTATAATAATAATACACTTGTGAGCTTTTTTCTTTAGGAGAAACTACCATACAGAAAAAAGAAAAAAAAAAAAAAAGAGCTTTTCATATTCAGCTTCTACAACTGTTCTCTATGCCCTTAAATTTCATTCAACTACACTCTCTGCATCATATAAACAATCATCTGTGCCTGAATGACTCAGATTCATGATTACAGCTCGGCCCTCTGTTGACGAGAATAAAATCAAATGCCCAATTCTGTAGAGGTACCCCATCATAGCTCTCCTGGTCCTGAGACAGTAGTTTTAGTCTAATCACTGAATGATGTTTCCTTTAAAAAGTTGAGTTCCGAAACTCTGTATTTACCAAATACCTAAGCAGAGACAAAAGAAAACACACATAAAAAAAAAAAAAAAACAAACCCAAAACAAACTAAAACAACCCCAGGTTGCATTGTTCATCTCTAAAAACCCTAGTAAAATATTAATACAGAATGTATTCATTTATCTAATTCTGTTTGGTTCTCCAGTGCTGGTTTTATTTTTTACTTTAAGTAAAAGAACCTACTCCTTACACTAGTAACAAAGATCACTGCCTTTATCTTTACAAATGTAAGAAGCTTTCTGCATGTCTGACCTGAAGCAAATTGCTTACTCATTGTAAGTAATTATACACACAGTACCAGCTACCAGAAACTGTATACGTTTTTGCATTTCCCCACTGCTGTACTTCATGCATATGTGCGACATAATTTGAGTGGGAGATTAAATTTCCGCTGAAATGTTATCTAACTGCCAAAAGATACAGAAAATTTCCAAAAAGGAGGAATGCCACCCAATCCAATTAATAAGGCACTGGCAGTGCAGGCGTTTTTATTACAGTTAGATTTCTCTTTGTCTGTTTTCATTATTGGCATCACTTTTGACCCAACGGCAGCCACTGGGGTTGGTGAGGCACGTAAGATCTTTGCAATTTGCTTCTACTTCCAGATTAGGACTTGCATTTCTATGGTGATATCTGTTTATTCAGGTTCAAGTCCTCTGCAGAGGGCAAGGACGAAACAAGGCGAGCCAATTTACTCCTTCCTCATTCCAAGCTTCTTCTTGAACAAGTTTCTTCCCAGAAACACTTTCCCTCTTACCTGCTCCTCAGGTTTCTGCTGCAAGTGTCTGTGAGGCTCCTGTTGATTCCCCTGAATTCTTCTGCAGTGCTTCTGCTCTACATTTTTAAATCCACCACTCAGCCTCACCATCAACACCCTCTTACTAAAATGGAATAATCCTTTCCAACAGGGGTCAGTCCCTTAGTCAGTCTGCATGTGGCTTGTTCAGGTTGATGATCCCCGAGATGACCACTGAGAAACTTTACTAGTCTGTTAGTTAAATTTATTATGGAGAAAGGATACTATTCTATGTATTAGCTTCAAAGGGTTTCTTCAAGCCTGGATGACATTTTATTAGGCCAAATCACGTCTGCCTACATTTTATCACTGAACTAAAAAAGAATACTTACTTCTCTTTTATTTTTTTTTTCCCTGTGTGATTCTGACCCTGTCTCCAACCCATTTCCATAGAATTTGTAGGAATGTAGCTGAGGTTCTTCACAAAATTATCTCCCTTATGGTTGCTACTGGAGATCTTACTCATCTGAGAGCAGTTTTCTTAAGAGAAAGTGTGAGACGTGGATGCATGTTTATACCTAGTACTTGTTTCTAGCACAGCTTGAGGTAACAGCCTAAGTCTGTCTCTCAGCTCAGTTTCCTTTAGCTCCGTATTATCTGTCTATGCTCCTGAAGACTTCAGGATTTTCAAGGGTATGATTCTCATCTCTGTGAAGCCCAGTTCAGATTGCTCTAGAACACTAAAAAAAAAAAAAAAAAAAAAAAAAAAAAAAAAAAAAAAAAAAAAAAAAAAAAAAAAAAAAACAACCAAAACCAAAAACAAACAAAAAAAACCCCAAACCAACCCTAAACCTTAGTGTTGTCATAGATACAGTTTCTCCTTTGCAAATGTCGTACATTCACATTTATATTCTCATACAAATGAGAATCAGGTCCTAATTTTCTAATGGGATTTGACGTTGAAAGAACACTTCAAATCAAAGATCTAAATTGGCTGCTTTTGAATTCAGCTCTGAATTAAATGGGAAACGGCTTTGTCTCTTAGTATAAATCTCTAATGGTATCTGGCCTCTCTGACATTTACAGGACTGCTGCTCTATATTTTCACTATGATACAAGCACTCTCTCTGGGGAAAACACCATCAAACTGTAGCTCTTTCTGGCAGCTTTCTACAGTCAAATTTCTTTGCATCCACTTCCTTTCTCATTATTTTGAAGTGGAAATCCCATGGCTGTAAACGTGAAAACACATTCTATCAAGTCAAATCATGACTGTAGTTACTGGATTTTTCTAGCTCTGGTGTCTCAGCATCTAATTTAAACTTCATGTCTCACTTTCAGCTTGATCCAAAATTTTCTTACCAGAAAGCAATGCAGGAAACTAGTCAGCTTTGCCTTCTTTATTTTCATTTCAGAAATGAAATGCTTCAGGGAGGGAAAAAATGAAAAAAGAAGTATGCCCATTTTGTAGAAATACAGAAAGATGAAACATAAGTATGTAGTGCAATGCCCAGTGCGAGACATTGGATCTCAGTCTGTAGAGGCTCCAGATGGTCATTCAAAGCACCCAAGGGAAGAGCCTGTATCGACTGCACTGTGAATGCTGCTCAGATCCAAACCAAGAACCCAGGAGCGCAGGGATGGCCACACAGAAACGGATCGCTACCCTGTCTATCCAACTTCCTATTTCCATCAATAACCATATCAGATCCTTCAGGTGATTTATTGATAAACACAAAATCCTGAACTAAATGGTTGGGAAATAATAAGGCATCAAGGAGAGTTTCTTAATTAATCCCCAACGAATGATAGAGGGTCTGGATAACTTTGTCTTTTTAAATCTTGGCTTTGGTAGCTGAATACTCCTATAAGGTTGTTACATTCTCAGCCTTATGTGGGTGTTAGCAAGCCTTGCTAAAAAACATGCAGCAGTGAGTTCAAAGGGCCAATTGTATATTCAGTGAAAGGGATTTCTTTTTCTTTAATGCTAAACTCGCTGCATTCCAGATTCTTTGTACAACTCGTTCAGGCTCCTTTCTGGACCATCAGTCTCTGTCAGTCCACGAAGGTTGAAACTCTTATCTCTGTGAAAGCTGGAGTGCAGGTAAGTACAGGGCTGTTTCATAATCAGGTCACAAAGAACCTGTGTTTTGTTTGTGGGTTTGTTTTTATTATTTCTGCAGGGTTTTGCTCTTTTCAAAAGGAATTATTCTAGTGTTGTCAAGGCAGAACCACTTTTTCAATTCCCCCCCCCCCTTCAACTATTAATGAATTTGAGGATTCAGCAATATTTTCTTTTCTTCCAGCTTCCACTGTTGTTCAATCTGCGGCCGTTGTTTATGAATGAAGAAGTGTTATAAAATGAAGTTGATAAAGCCTCATCTAAAATCATTATCAGCAACTACTTCCTGGGTTTGGGAGTACAATAGATGAATAGAGAATCCTGCGGTTGAATGCTGCTCATCATATATAACGAATAAGCTTTCACCAAAGTACCAAAACCTCTCCCCTTCATATTAGTCAGTCTTCAGATGTACCAAAATTTAAAATAACTTATTCAACAGACACGTTACCCATTCTGATTTGTTTAAAGCAAGTTTGCATGAAATGTAAAATGTGACTTCTGTTGAGCTATACTTATCCTCCTTTGCATGATGTTTTTAAAGGTTGATTTAGGATTAAAAATGAATTTGAGGTCCCTGGGCTAAATTCTGACCTTGCGTTTCACCAGTGTCATGCATTACCTGGCAGAGAACGGAGTGTCTCTGGGTTATATCAGTATAAGTAGGTCTGCAAATTTGGGGTCCAAGTTACTACAATGGTAACTTCTTTTTACTCTGCAAATATTTATATAGTTTCTAATGGTTTTGGCATGTGTTTTCCAGGTTTGTTCCAAGGTAAAATGCAATAATTTCTCTGAAAAAAAACACAGATTTTTGGGCAAATAGAAGAATTAACTTCTTTACTCAAAGATTTGCATTCAAAAGCATCATTGTTGTAACAGCAGAACAAGCTTCTATCAGCAAAAATATAAAATATTTTGCCAATGCAAAACAGTGAGTGACTTTAAATAGTGCACAGCTTCCACCACTGAAATTCAACAGCAATTAGCTGCGCAGGTTTCTCTGGAACCTTTAAGCTTAAAACTTCTAGTCTATATTGACAATTCTACTTTCATCACTCTTGCTAGCAGTGAACTGAAAATATTTTTCCACGTTCTCAGTAGTACTGCTCTTTTATCATCAGTTTTACTACATAAGGTGCTGCATAAAGTGAACACAGGAACAGCAAAGATTAAAAGCAAAATATTTTTTTCTAGATTCATGGAATTTTGTCATAAAGCAAAGTGTTTATGACTAAACTATTTGTATAACTTCATGTTCATTTTTGTTCAGTGTTAATTAGTAACCAGCAATGAGTGAATTTATTCAGTTTCACTCATTTTACTACAATGTCTGCATTCTATTAAGGGCAAAATCAAATGGATTTGTTTTCCTTTTTGATGGACTATATATATTTTCACTCACAACACCCAGTATTTAAAATAATTAAACATTTCTCCTTTATGTACTGACATGAGCAAAATTTCATGAGCAAAATTTCATTTATTTAGCAGACATCATCGATAGAAGTTCATAGCATATTTTCAAGACTGCCTCAATAAAAAGTGCTCTGTGAATATCAAGTGTTACTTCAACAAGCATTTAATTATATTATTTTCTAATGTGTAAATATCAATCAGAATGAGACTGCATCCTGAAACACAGAAAAAAGCAAGCCAACAAAATGGTTTAGAATGAAAATCCTGGACCCAGATATTTCTGCTTTGGTATATCAGAGAGATCAGTCGTGGTTTTTAAGTGATCTCTTTTCAATCTTTGAACAAAGAATTGGAGAGGAATTTGGGCTCCTTGCTCTTTTTGGTTATTATTTTATTTGTATTAACAGAAGCAGGTTAGGTATATAATAGAAAATAAAATGTCTTTGGTGCTAAGCATTTGTAAACTAAGTAAACAATACTCAGGAAAAAAGCAACAATATTATGCCAGAGTAGAAATCAGCTACTTTTGTAGGGTAATATACAGGGTAATGACCTGTAGCTGTTCTTATAACAGCCCTTTGTGGAAAGGTCTAGACTTGCAGGTCACAGGGACAAACATTGAGATTTAAAGAAAGCTTAAAATTGTAGACCATGGACCTGAGTGCTTTAACACAGGTCAACTCGTACAACAAATCCTACGTTTCTACCATCAGTTGATGACAGGATTAAACACAGTGCCTGGATGGTTCTTTGGCTCAAGAAGGCCATAAATCATAAGTCTTGCAGACTGGGAAGGGGAATGATCCCTCCCCACAAACTCTTATTTTCATAGTCATTTCATAATATCTAGCCTTCTACTAGAGACGTAACTATAGGCTAGATAGACCTTTGATCTTATGCTCAATGAGCTCATATAGTCTTTGATTATCAGCCTGTGAAAGTTGAGTTTCAAATACAGTCTGTTCTCACTGTGTCCTGATTCCTTGTCTAGCCTTCTCACTTTTCCTTACATTCCCCCATATGTGGGCAGCATTAGCAAAGAATACCACTTCGCATAGGTTTTACCTAATACTGCTTCCTATGGGGGCTGGATGGGAATGGGGAATGGCATTTGATAATCTCTGACTCCATTGTAAATTAAATTTAAATTAAAGGCAGCTGTTTCTTTTAAAGTGAAAGACACATCTGCATTAAATATAATACAACTTCATCTGGCTTGGGCTGTCAACACTTCAGTAAGTGTCAGACAGAAGATTCATATGGTTTTGGTCTTGTCATCCATTTCCTAAAGCTTTTGAAGTCTTTTCAGAAAGGTGGGCAGGAATTGATTTAAGTCATTTTTTAATAGTTAAGTAACGACTTTCCTCTCTCCCCCTTACAAAGTACGCAGCTTGATGAATTTGGATGGTCAAGTACTAAGGTTATCTATGCATATGTAGCGTTTGCCTTTGGAGGTGGTATCTCACGAGTACTGGATTAACCAACAACAAAAGAGGCAGTTGGGACCAAGTCAGCCCCAAACTCACAGCCACTCCTGCGAAGGACCTTTTCTAGAGGTTGGCACGTGAGTTTTGCAGCTGTGAAAGCTCAGCATATGAGTGGCTACAGGTGTTGGCTTCATTTTTTCTCTACATATATTTGTAGAAAAATGGGCATCACTGCCAGGGACAAAGAAAGGTTGTGCCAAGCTGTTACAGGAAAAAAAAGAAAATTGCTTGTGACACAATACAATCCGTATTGCTTGTATGACAGTTATATGGTGTTCTAGAGAATTCTGTTTATGAATAATAATGTCCATTCTGGCAATATTGGCGGCAGGACTCAATGGAGAGTCAAACAAAGGGCATTTTGTTTCATGTTCATATCTTTGGTAGTCAGGCATTTTGGAATCCTATAATCACAGTGCTTTCCTTTCCTCATTTCAATTAGTTCCTTCTTCCAGTCCTGTACATTTGTTTTCCCTGGTTTAAGCAAGATTATCTAGCACAGTTTTAAATTAAATGCCCTTAAAATTACTCATCCTAATGTGATTGATTAGGTGGGCAAAACTTGCTTCATCTTCTGGGTGGAAAAAAAAAAGGAGGAAAGGAATGGAGATTAAAAGGCAAAAAGATGGACAGGAAATCTGTCTAGAATGAATTTTTGCACAAATATTTTATCTGAGATGGAGGCAAGGGTTACTATCTATCCTTGCATTGTACTGACGAAGTGGTACAAGCCGGGGACTAAGTAGGTTGAAAAAAAAGGGTATTTTTTAGAAAAAAAAAAAATCTAAATTTTTTAGATTCTAAAATATCTATTTGTCCAAACCCAATATGTCTTCTTCTGGAGAATGACTCCAGAATTTTGAAATTCTTTAATACTTGAACAAATTTTCTGTTATATGGAAATTACATCTTTTCTTCTGAACCTCTTTCCTTACTATTTCTTCTCCTTTTGCAGAGGAAAGGAGAGACGTGGTGCAAAAATCTGACTAGACCAGGAGGAGCAGGATGAGAGGAGATAGTGCTCTGGAGAAGGGAGGGATCCCCTGGCTAGCCTGCTCCTCCCCATTATGGTGGTGACACAGCAGAGCTGGGTCTCTAACATCTGCTCAGAGGCTCAGCTGGTGATGCCCCTTCCCTGGGACACTGAGAAGGAAAAAAAACGCATTGAATGGAAAAAAAAAATTCTCTCTGGTATAATTTTAGACTATTTTTCATTCTTTTTGGTTCACTTTCATATTTGTTCACATGATGTTTTAAAACAAGATCATAGAATCAGTCCCAAAATAGCTTGTAAAAGTCACATGTTATGTGTAAGAGACTGATGGAGAATACAGTCTTCAGATAATTTGGTGGAACTTGGATTCCTCTTCAGACTTTTCTTTTTTCTTTAAGGAATGAAGTTGTATGAACTGTGGAAAGTGGAGCAACTTTCCAGTCTAGTCTTCCATTTAGGAACAGAAATCTTTAAAAATAAAACCCCTGGATCCCAGGTAATAATTCTTACCCCTCATCTGTCTATAGAGTATGCTAAACCTGCTATTTGGATAATATTTTACTTTCATACTTAACAGGTCTGTTTAAGCAAGGCTAAACAAAACAATTAAGTGATATGTAATTAAGTGGTATGTGGAATTTGCTGTCCTAATTTGAAGTATATGTAGTTTTGACTTTAAGAATGGCCAGTGTCTGACACTGACAAGCAGCAAAAAAAAGAAGCAAATGTGGAGTAATGTACCTATCAGCACTAGATTTCTTCCTAATCTTTAACAACTAACAATAGACTTACACCCTGAAGCACAGAAATTAGTGTCACTTCCAGATTCTGGAAACTGTGCAAACTCAGGAGATACTTATTTTCAGTAAGTATATCTTTGGTGTAAATGATATCATTCTTACTGAGGACCAGTTTGAGCTATTTGGTTAGTTTTCAGGAAATAGTTAGATCTTCTTTAATCTCTAGCCCACTTTGCAAAGTAGCTGCTTTTCATTCCTTCGGGAATTATGGCTATATAGGCACAGAGATTTTTGCTATTTGTTTGGAACGTAAGTCAGCTTAACTTGTGTGATTTCTAGCTAAAGACCTATATTTTTTGACCTCTGTTTTGACGTTTGCTTCATGCCTTTTCATTTCTTGCACGATTTCTCCTTGTTACTAATAATCTTCCCAGGTGCTCATTTACCTGTTTAACCCTCCAGTTTCTCCCATTGCTTTGGTATAAACCCTGATAATTTAGCACCTTGTCCTAAAGAAATCTATTATTTCTCTCTGAGTACAAATCCCTGGACTTCTCAGTCCAGCAGACCTCATAGCTAATTTGCAAATTTTTCCCTGCTAGAAACCTAGAACCACCTTTATAAGCCTGACTTTGTTAATTCTCCTGTTCAGTATAAACTAGGTCAACCTCTGTTTAACTCACTCAAGGTGTGGAGCCAGAGTTGTTTCCTCTTTCTAGTTCAATGGCCATCTGCTGCAGGAAGCAGGATTACACTGGCCCTAGATGTGACCTCCAGCCTCTATGGACGGCAGCCTGGTTGCCTCCTCCAGACCTACCCAACGTGGGACAGTGGGGTGGTGTCACTGATGGCCATCTCCAGACCCACCCGACTTGGGGCAGTTGGTCAAGCCACTGCCTTGGCCAACCATGTCACGGCGCTTGGCTGCCAGAGCCTGGCTCCTGCTCCCAGCCAGCCCTTGCCAATCCCCAATGATGCGATGATGCTTGATTCTCTTCTAATAGCTTTCCCCAGATAATCTGGGCCCAACCAGATTACAGTTCTGTCCCATTTTGTTTCTTCACAATGTGTCATATAATTAAAAGTAAGACTGCGATTTGATCAGTGGTAACAAGCACATCGAAACAGATTCCTGCTTGTCGGAGTTTGGGTAATAGGAGGGAGATAATTACTGAGAAAAAGTAAGACACTTTTTGACAAGTATTTTGGATTTTGCATGGGTCAAGAAACTTTTAATTGTTCTGGGGTGGGTTTTGTTTTTTTTTTTAAATCTTTATGCAAAGCCCATTCTTTGTTGTGTCATGCTCCAAAATAAGTAGACTGTAAGAAAACACATCTAGTACCATGTAGCTCTGTCAGAAGCTGTGATCAAACTAGTGAAGCGCTCCAGGAGCAGATTGGACCAGAGCTCGTGTGTGGACCTGGAGGAATGTGCTTCTGCTTCCTGCAGAAGTGCCTCAGGGAGTCCAGAGCACTGCCCCACGAGAGACTGTGTCACACAAGATGGCTCAACAATTTCATCTGTCCTTCCCATGCAAAACAGCTGAATCACTACAGAATCATCAGTGGGATTTCTGGGAATAAATTTTATTCTTAACATAATGGGGACATCATCAGTGGAGCCGTTTCTGTTTTGATCAATACCAGAGCTGTCTAACACTGTACAGATGCTTTTTGAGATGTTTCTGTAGGTGTCATCCTATCAGATGACAGAATATACATGCCATTTTTAGATTACATACCTAAAGCATAAAACTTGTTAGTGGTATATGACAAGCAAAACTAAAATGTTAAGAATTGTGAAATATCGGAATAAACTTGAATATATGCGACCAATAGAATGTGAAAAATAGCTATGTGAGATGAATAAAAGTATTTATTTACCTTTCCAAAAATTATAACAAAAAAAAAACAAATGAAGAAGATTGGGAAAGAAATTGACATACTCCTCTCTTGGCCAGAAAGGCACCACAGCTTTTGTAATTGCCAGTAGGCAAACTTGTCCCACAACCCTTTAAGGTTTAGCCTCACATTGAACAACCATTTGTTTCACAGCATTAAACCCTGATGATCTCTATGGTAGCTGCTTCTGAGAAAACACGTGAAGGTTGATCTTGGGCTAACATGTCTAACAGAGTGACTGTCCAGGCAAGAGTTCATACCTCTCCAGAGCCTGGCTCAGCACAGCTTTAATTTTGTAGGTTGAAACCAGACTTACTCTGTTCATTGAGTCTCACAGTGAACCCCTGCTACAGATATGGGTAACCAGCAGTCCAGGGAATTTCCTGAAATTGTTTAGATTGCTTATAGGCTTTAAAATATAACATGATGCAGCAAACAGTTTTTCTTGGCTTGTCAATGAAGACAAATGTCTATAAGTCCCTCTTGCTCCCTTTCAGCATTCCACTCCCACAATACTGAACTACAGTACTGCCAGCTATTGCATATCAGAGCAAAAGTGTATCCAGGTTTTCATACAGAGGACTTAAAAGAAACCTACTGGTTGGAAGCAGAACTGGAAGTTTTGGTCTAGAAGAGAAATATACTATAGAGTACAATGATGCGTTGCACTCTTTTCACGGGTATATTCTTGGGAAATCGGTAACATTACTGTGACTCAACTAGCCATATGTTACATAAAGGGCTACATGTTATGAATTATAACAGAGATGGGATCCAGAAAGTCTACTGGCAATGAAGTACAGCGTTACCACACAGAAATTTATAACAAAAATAAACTGCAGTTTTGATAGTGGATTCCTCATTCATGGATGTGTTGGCTGTATTTATTTCATGGAAGAGATTAATGGAATGTTTAAACAGAGATTTTTCAACCTTCATCCTTGCTCATAGATGCTTTTGTCTTTCTGTCTTAGTTTGAAGCATCATGTGTCTTTCAATGGAGCTACTTGACAGTTGACATTTTCTGCTTTTACTTCTACTCTAGCTGCTAATTGCATATTTACAATCCTTCAATCAAGAGGAAAACAGAAACAGATTAGAAAAATTTTCAGTCTGTCAAGCAAACTATACATATAATGAAACATCCACTCATTAAACATAGAGAACTTTTATAGCTTTAATAATAAGTGTTATAAAGGGCACAAAGGTATTATTAATTCTGAAGGAATGCAGGACTGGAAAAACAATAAGTCATTTTGACAGTTGCTATGAAGACTATTACCAAATGTTATGTTTACTTGACTAGGTTCAATTTATAAAACAGGACCCATAAAAAAATCTACAGCCTAATCAATTGAGATGCTCTGTTACAAACAACAGCTAATGGAGTGAGGTTCTGATATATTGATTAATGATTGAATTGTGATGGTGGATTTTGTAAAATTAAGATAATTAGTAATGTGATCTGACTTTGTACATTAAGTGAAAGACTGTGGCAATAAATTAAAATGATATAATAAAGATTTAACACTCCAGATTTTTTTTTTCTAAGTAGAGGAAGTGAATATATATCAGAATGTGTGATTATCTTTCTAAAAGGAATTCACAAAGGTGTGTTTATTATGCTAATATAGATACAGGAGCCTTTGTTCCCTTGCTGTAATCACCGATTAAATTCCTCCATACATCTCTCGTGAAAATTAAATTTGGGAGACATAAGAAATTCTCTTCTGTTTTTGAGTGAGCTGGTTGCAATCCTGAAGATAATCAGGCAAGCTGACAGTATGTATGATTATATATGATACCACTCTGCAGGAGACAGTTCCAATATTGTATCTGCACCCCTCCATTCATTATTGGCAAACATGTGCCTGGAACTCATTGCAATGTTACAATTGGCATTTTGAAATACTGTGATTTCTTTTTCTTGTAGTCAGGACTTGGATTCCCCATAGGATTTATGCACACTGCATTGTATTATTCAGTACATGTTCATGACTTCCACTAGTATTAGGAAAAGCTATGTGTATACATTCAGAGTAGAATATATCCCATAGTGGATTTCAGAAAATATAACATACAGTTACTTTAAAACATGAAGTTAACAAAATAGGAACTGAAATACAAGGAAGGAAAAACAAGCAATTTAAAAAGCATTCACCCAGCAGGTTTGATCCTGTTTCCATTCTCTCCATAGTAAATCATGGGTTATTTTACAAAAGTCAATGCAAGTTGGCATAAAGCTGGTAGGAAATCAAACTTGAGCCTATCCTGCTCAAAAGTCTGAAATACATTCATCATCTTAAAGCAGTCATTGCCCTGAAACCTGAAAACTGATAGACATATCCAAACTATCCTTTAGGTCCAAAAATGTTCTTTATAACACCAAAACTGAGTATGGCAATAATAACACCACAGTAGTCTGTGGTAGAGCTGAAAAGGCCAACTGGTGCTTAGGGCACCATTATGGGACTCACAAGCTCAGTTTCCAGTTCTGCCAAAAAAGTATCAGCAAGTCATTTTCCCTCTTGGAGGCCCTATCTCCATGAACTTAAAATGAGGATACTGATACTGTTAACAGTCTTGATATCTGCTGACAAAAAGCAGAGGGAATTATATCAATACAGTTTATCAGTTATATCAGTTGGACAGGGGTACAACAAATGGATCAGAGCCAGCTTTTGGAGAAGCACAGGCAGAATATCTCTCTGGATCCTGAGGCACTCACAATCACCACATCTGCTGCTTAAGCCTGTTCAGGAGATGTTTTTCTCTGCCTAAGAAGCAGAATGAAATCTGCTTTAGCAATGATACCTGCTGCCTCACCCTCATTGACTAGAGGGTGGGTTAAGAAAATATGTTCACCTGATCCTCTGCAGGCAGCTGCAAGCTATCTTTGGTACTGCACGGAGCAGATGTGGTCTGGCCAATTCCAAAAGCGAATGTGAGAAATGAAGATTAGTGCTGCCCTCAGCCAGATCAAATAAGCCTTTGTAAGAGCCATTTCAGATCCAGCTAGTGTTCAGTCAGGGCAGAAGACTGTGTGGACATCCTCAAAGCAGAGGGTGCTGCTCCCAAAAATGAGGATGTGCCTCTGCACCCAGCCCATGCTGGGATGCTCAGAGGAGAAACCTCTGGGGTTTGGGAAGCTCATTGATTCAAAAGCTCAAACTCTGAAACCTTTTGGGCTTCCAGTAGACTGGAAAATAAAGATGATGAAAAATATAAGAAATAAAAGACTACAAAATGAGATCTGAACCAAAACTCTGAGTTTGGAAAAGGTCATCTGTTTTACAAAGCAGGAAATTCAAAATGAGAGCGTCTGTAACTATTTGTAAATAGTATCAAATTTATGGATCTGATTCAACATGAGGCAAAAATAACCCTGGAAAAGAGTTGCAAAATACTCTAACTGGTTATTTTGACATTTTAAAAACTTTAAAAAATGTTATTCTGCTTAAAAACTGATCTAAATTTATATTAGAACTATTTTACAAGTAAATGAAGGACATCAGATTGAAATAAAACATTTCATTTGGTTCAAACAAAATATTTATTTGGATCAAAACTATTGTCTTCATTTCAGCCAGAGACCTGAAAAATATGGAGTTATTTTCATACCTTTCACTGTAACATAATTTTGTATTTCTTTTCTGCCCCATTTCTCATATTTTCTATAAAAAGCACTCCTGATTTTTCTCTCAGTGAACTGTAAGCTTTTTATTATGTCATAAGCTCCCATCCTCTTTTTAAATATTGAATGCAGTTGTTGGTTGTCACCATTAGAAGCAGTAGCATTGTTATTATTACTATTACTTAGGATTTTTGCAATGTAGCAATGCCATTTGAATTTCACTGTTCTCTTTCCTCTTCTGTTATCTAACATTTGATACTTATTTAAACCATACTCCCTCCAGTTCAATTACATTTTCATGTTTATATTTAAAGTAGGAGTGTCTGAAAGCTAGCAACATTAACAAAATTTTCCAACAGCTCATTTGGGGGAAAATTTTGAAAATGTTAATTGAATCCCTTGGAAATTTAGAAAACCATTCAAGCCTGTAAGCAACAATTGAAAAGGAAGAGCCTAAAGTTCATAAGAACTTTTCCAGTTTTTATTCCCTTATTTTAGCCCTAGTTATCTTTCTCCTTCCCCTGCTTCCTTTTTTTTTAACACTATTTTTCCTTCCTTCTCTTTCCTTGTAGGTTCTGAATCAGAAAGGTCTATCTGCAATTTAGATTTATTGGAATAGAGGTAAAAAAGAATAAGAGCAACTTTTCACTGTCAGATTTGTACAAAGGAGTCAGCGCAAGTGAAAGCCAAGTTCTTTCCCATTTATCTCTTATTCTTTTTTATCTCTATTCACTTTCTCTCTTTCAGTTCTTTCCATCCTTCTTCCTTGCTTTCCTTCATGCTTTTTTTTTTTTTCCCCTCTATCCCCACTTTTAGTCTTCTTAACCATCCCTCACACATCCCTACTTATTATCCAGGGACCTATTCAGTCATAGAAGTCTTGAATGTTAAGTGTGAGAAAGTGAAAGAGACTCTTGCAACGAGCACAATGATAGATGATTTTCAGTGGGGATTTTTTTACCTGAAATGTTTTAATATTTTCAACCAAAAATGTTCCTATCCTTTCAATAGGTTAAAAAATAACCCCTGAAGTGTTGGTGGTGTTGGTATATATTGCTATTGTTACAGAAGCCAGCCAGAGGGAGGAAATGACCTTTAAAATGAGAAGAAGAAAATTCTCATTCATTTCTGACTCTTCTCTGCTTTCCATTTGCTCTGCATTTTCTCATTTTCTTCTCCTTACTTCTACATCTTTTTCTTCTCTTCTGCCAGTTGCCCTACAGTTTTCTTTTTCATTTTTGGCCGTTAATGAATGTAAGGCTTATAATGCACTTGAAATCCACTTTATTAACTGAATTTGAATGCAGAGTGTAAGAATGAGGGTGAGATGCTCCGTACCTACATCAACTCCACAAAGCTATGAGAGCAATTAAAGCAAGAGAAAGGGGATGGGAAATATGTCAGCATAGTTTACCCCTAGGCTGCGGTTTCTCATGAGTGTATTTCTGGAGCGCATCCATCACTGCACCTCAAACTGATCTCTCAGCAAAGCCACATGACACTGCTTTGTGGGGTCACACTAAGGCGTTTCCTTGATGTTGTGATGGCTCACATGAAGAGGAAGGTGCTGTGGAGAATTGCTACCTCCCAGGAAGCCCTTTTTGCCTTCTTTGATGGGGGGCCAAGCCAGAGCCGCTGCATGTCTGTTCCTCTAGGACAAAGCCTGACTGGACACAACTGGTGGAGAGACATTGCCCAACGGTTGCTGAGGGTCTCTAACCAGATCCGCACAGGGACGCACATCATTTCAATATCCAGTTCATACTTTGGGAAGAACCACATATATACACACAAATTCCCTGCGCATTGCAGCACCAGAAAAATGTAGACAGGAGATATAATATAACAGTATCTCTGTTGCGAACCAAATCAAGAAGTGCTGAAGTATCTCTTATAAATACACTTCTTTGGGAACAGAATCTGCAGAATGGATTCTTTGAAAAAAGATTCAGACATATGCTCCCTCCTCTGCTAAGTGCCCTGAGAAACAAAGCTTCAGATGTCAGCAGAAAGTTAATATATAGAGTTGGGAAACCTTAGAGGAAGGTTGTAGAACAAATTCCTTAAGGAGTTTGACCTTATATGAGCTTGTATAATGTTGCAGAAGGAAAATGAAAAAAAAAAAAATCAAGGGAAAGAGTGAAACCACTAATACCTGTCCAAAAGGAAAGAGAAAAATCAATATTCTAGATTTATTTAATGTTTTTGCTTGAAGTAGATTTCAAGAAAGGGAATCTTTTCTTTATCTCTAGACCTCTCACATGAACACAATAGGAGACTGAAAGATTATTATTTGCTTTTTTTTTAGATTTTATTTTTGAATGATCCAGTGAAGTACTTGCCTGGGTTTGTCCTTCAGAGTTTCTGATCCAAAACTATTATACTGACTGCACAAAGGCAAGTGGTGTACGGCTACCTTGCAGCAACCATGACGAAGAAATTAGGAACACAACATACATCGTTTTAAATGCTTGTTCTTCGTTAGTCTGAAGTGTTGTTACTTCCCTGGCCATGCAAATCTGGGAACTGCACATTCCTTAACTGCTGCTTGAACTGATCTAACGAATTGACAAAACCTATCTTCACAACCTTTCTTGAAGCCACCTTTTTTCGAATTGAAGTTTGGATTCTTCAGATGTGACTCTTTCACGGGTCCAGTTTTGCACCTCACATAGAGCAACACCACTCACAGACATGGTCTCAGCCCAGGTTTAGCCTGGATTAACCACAGAAGCCTGAAGAATATCATCTTCCTTGTGGTTTTATATAGTTGGATACAGATGCTCCATGTGTTCTCTGAACTCTTTACAGTCAGATGAAAGTCGGATTTGGATTTTGTTTGTTTGTTTTCAAGAACTTACAAAGTCAGACTTCTTTTCCCTGAAACGTATTTGTCCTGTACATGAAAGAAAGCAGGGAGAGGCGGAGCTGGCTGGCATATTCTGAACTACTATATATTGCAGAACAGGCTTCCAGTTGTCAGCGTCTGCACCCTGTAGAAGTATGGTTTCAATTTTACTTTTGAAATCTGAGTCGAGCAATGTTGCCAACACATATTTTTCCCTGTCAAAACATTTCACTTATTCCTGAGTCTGTAGACAGCTTTTAGGTTACATCTTTTCCCCAATCTTATTGAAACAGGATCTTCATTTCTTTTGAAATCATTTTTCATTAGTGTGGGAGCAAAAAGTAGATACAGGAGCTGATAAGTGGCAGCACCTGGCTTAAAGATGTTCCATCAGCTCTTAGTTTCTGTGTGATCACTTCTGATAATTGGAGGATGAAAACCAAAGCAGCAGTCACATTCAAATCAGGATAGGTGAAGACATTATCTTCCTCCTCCGTTATGCCTTTAACACTGCCTGTGTTCCCTCTCATTCCTGTGAGCTGATGGAACATGTGAAAAGCAGACTTAAGGGTTCACATCCTGCCTAAGGAAAAGATTTTTTAAGTAATTTAGTCATTATTAGGATTGGCTCACTGATTAATTAGACGTAAATTAGCTTAAAAGCTGTGTATTTTCTGCATTAGCGAATTACTTGTAAACTTATCCCTGTGTTTGCAGTGGCCTTAAGTATTTTGAAACATATGTATACATTTCAGTCCAGAGGATTCATGCAAACCATTGCTTCAGCTATCTGCTGCTCAGTAGCTATCGTTCATGGCATGTGGCAAAGTCATATGAATTACATTGTTTGATTCCTCCTGCCTAACTGGATGTCTGGCAAGACAACAGATAATAATTGNAAAAAAAACACCCAGATTAGAAATTATTTATGTTTGAATTAGTGTATATTCTGGGACTGAGGATGAGTGAGAGCATGAATGAGAATTTTTGAACTTAACAGCAAATAACAGTTCCCTTAGTAACTACAAAACAAAATTCCTTACGTTAAAGCACAAAGATATTCAGAATCACTTTTTGTATTGTTTACCAGCCGTATCTGTTGCTTCATTCATATTTCTGGATAAAAGCCATCCATAGTTCAAATACCAAACTCCCCAACAATCTGATTTTAATCATTTGCCTAACATCAGACTGTAAAGGAGGTGCAGATTCAAGCAGTATAGTGAGAGGATGACACACTCTTCAAATCTTCAGCTTTTATTTCTAGCCCGGTTCTCTAACAAGACGAGGCTCAACAGCTGTACTATTTGTAAGTCTGTGCATCAGCGACAGGTTAACAAGGCAACAGAAAATGTGGGTGGCAAGAGAGCCCGAGAAATCCTGTAGACCATTCCTTTTTCCCAAGGCATGATCAGCTCTCCTTTAAACACTTTCCATACACCTCATTCTAGCCCTGCCTTAAAGACTTTCTGTGACAGTAATTTTTCCAAGCAGTCTATTGCAGCCACCCGTTTTCTGTTGTATTATAAAGATTTCATACTACCTAATCTGAACCTTCCTTGCTGCAATTTCAGCCTGTTGCCTTCTGTCCTGCCCAAATGAGATGTGACATAATTTTTGTTCTGTTTCTCTTTGCTTCTTACCCTTTTGACATCAGATGTCATATCCACCCTCAAGGACTTCTTTATTCAGATACGGCCACCTGTTGAGTTTTTCCTTGGAGGCTGTGTCGTAAAGACTCTGAGAGTTCCTTTTCCTTCTTCTCTGGATTTTCTTCAAATGTTCCATAAATGTCTTAAGGTGGAGAAAGTCTTTCAGGCTATCTTACAGGCAATATTCTTATTTGTTCACTCTAACATATTAGTTGGTTTTCATAATAATAAAAAGCTGTTTATAGATTGTGATCAGCAATAGCTCTTCCCTTTGCTACCTAGTTATCTCTTCCTTGGCATGTCTTTGGACAGATCATTATTCTTGCCTAAATGTAACACTCTGCACCTGTCCCTGTTCAATTTTGAGTGAGTTCACCCTGCTAACTTTCGAATGTGTTGGCCAGTCTCAACTGAGCAGACTTCAGCTGGCAGAGCTCAGCTGACACACAGTAATTTCCTACTCATTTTGTGAAAATAGTCAGCTAAAGGCGGGAGAACATCCCCATGGAGGGGAAGGTTATGTTGTGAACTTGATGCTTCTTAGACACTGGCAACCCAGTAAAACATGACTCTAAGGGAAATGCAGCTTCATAGAAATATCTGTTTTAAAATTGAGAGCTGTAAGATTACTTTGTCCTCATGCTCTTCTGTCAGGTAACTACTTTAGGGCATTTTCTTGTACATCCACTACCTAGAAGAGAACTTACCACAGATCTTCATGATCCTGGGGTTATGTTGGTTGTAGTGCTCGGTTTTTCTTTGGGTGATACAGACTCCTGGAATTCAATTCAGAGGTCTTGCATTCAACAGGTCCTGTTAACGATTCAGTAAGAGGCTGTAGGCTGCAAAATAATGGCCAGTCCGAAATATTTGGTTAGAGAAAATTGTGTTCTGAAGTGGTTGATAGCATTAAAGGGGGACTGTGAGTGCATGGTGTTACAGGCTACATCTTTATCAATGGTAGCAAAGAGTTAAATACTCAGTTGCATCCATTTCTCTAACAAAAATTTCATGGTGTTGCAGTATCATGAAAGCTCATTAAGTATTGAACTTCTGAATTAATAAAATACAGAATATCTCTATACTGCAACCACAATAGACAATAATTCTTACTCTGCAATATTGTGGTCTGTGAGACAAAAATTAGTACTTACAGCTATGAGAAAAATACGCAATTTCTTTAAGTAAATTTTATAATTTCAAAATGAAATTGCAGGTATTAAAGGCAGAGTAAAGACAGGGAGAGGATCACATGAAATATAAAGTGAACTGGAAAAATAAAGATCCATTTTTGTATGACCACTATTCCCATTAGTTATTTAACCANTAAAAAAAAAAAAAAAAAAAAAAAGACAGTAATTCAAAAATTACAGTCAAATATCCTGGTGTTCTATGGTGAAAGTTATCTGAAGAATATATAAGAATTATGATTGCCTTTCAATTATTTCTATTGAATTTAAGAAAAAGTTATATCAACATGAAAGAATATTAATGGGAGAAAGAATATAAAAATATTTCTTCCCTGTTAGAAAAATATTGCATTTTATTTTAGGGGATGTTTAAGCTTTTTACTGAAATAATAAACGCTGATATCAGAAGGTATCATATTGGGGAGCTGCTTTTTAGGATATCTCAGGATAAAAACAGAGGTTTTTATCAGTGCTGATAAAAACAGAGGTTTATGTGACAAATTACAGACCATTCAAAATGATTTTTCACTGGAATAAAGACTGATTATGAGTTTCTGACTATTTCTTATTCTTGATTGTCTAAGTAGAAACATACAAGCCAACTGCAGTAAAAGAAAACTGAAGGAAAAATTGACTGACATATGATGGGAAGTTGAAATATATGATTTGGGGATTTTAGTTCTCTTTCTTCTATTTGATATAAGAAGTTTAATCCCATGAGAATGCATAGGAAACAGAAGTGAGCTGGCTGAAAATTTTCTGCTCCACATTTTCTTTGACAGAAAGATACATTTTTGATTAAACAGATTCTTTTTTTCTTTCTTGGAAAGCGTCTGCCTTCATTTTAAATGTAACTTCCTTTTGTCTGAAACAGATATTTAGAACTCTTCTCTTTTATAGCATAAAAATGAAACAAGGACTCTAATTTTGTGTGGGTTTTTTGATGAAGCATCAAAACACCAAGCCATGCTTCTGCAGTTACCATCCTGGTTTTATCTGTGGTAGTCATCTGAGGTAAGCAGTCTTACACTGTTAAACTTTAAGAACATTTCCCAGGTGATATTATAAAAATACAAATAGCACAATAGGACATATGAGTACAAGCAGCAGAAAACGCAAGAAAGAAAAAGAAACCCCAGGATATTCTTTTAGTTAAAAATAAAAATATATTTACCCAGGAAAGTAAAAAAAATTAACTTGCTGGCTTAAGTGATGGAAATATGGACAAAGGAAAGTTTGGAACAATGTCAGCAATACAATGGCTAAATATAAACAACAATACATTAACTCATTGGTCTGCTCTAACTGTTTCAAAATTCACTTTTGCATTCACTTTTTTAGTCTCCTCAGTTCCTATAACAAATATTCTTGTAGGAATCCAGCTGCTGACTTAATTTTACTCTTGACCAACTGACTATCATGGTTACATTCCAATTTTAGGATTCCAAAGGTAAAGGTAGTCTTTTGACTCTTTCGACTACCTTTAGACTACTACTAAAGGTAATCTTTCAAATAACATTTTTCTTATCTTTAAATCCAAAGATGCTCACCCCCACTATTAATATGTTTCTTTGTATGTACTTCTTTATGTTCTTGTCACCCCACATTTTTTACTTCTATGAATGTCAGATGAATGAACAGATAAGAGAGCTAGTGTGGATTGTGTTTAGGTACTGATTGCAGAATATGTTTGGGAAGATTCAAACGTTTGCTTAAGGCAGTGCTTTTCTGCTACCTTTTCCTTGCAAAAAGAATCCTTGATTGGGCACGCCAGAGGGACAGATGCCCAACATCCAGCATTGACTCCTGATGCTTATCAAAAAACACTAACATGTCTCAGGGTGCAGCTTCTCCAAAGTATCTATGCATGTGCCAATATATGGAACTGCTCAAGTCCAGGAACAATGCATGGACATACTGGCAAATAAAGACAAGTTAATCTTTTAAATAAAAGAAAAGTCTATATCCCCATAATAGTTCAAATTCCACATTACAAAGATGAGTCACTGCCACATAGACAACCCAGAACACCCACCAGTCACTAGAGACAGTTGGTGTCATAAACAACAAAATCCTGCCTTGAGTGTTACGTTTCTTGACTATGTGCTCATCATAACTACACCCTTCTTCCTTCTAATGTAAATGTTATAGATTTAGTGAGGAGTGGTCACTTTTCAAACATTCCCAGGGTTTCTGTCTCTGCCTCCTGACTAATTTTCTGAGAAAGAAATACATCACCAAGTTGAGCGGCTCTTCTGTTCAAGATGGCATTTGTGCACATGTAAAAAGTATTTTCAAGCATTATCTTCCTTCACCTTATACACCATAAAAATGTAAGTGTATAATAATATGTTCTGTTTCTATAGAGACCAAACATTGTACGTTAAGAATACATATGAGAATTTGTAAAGAATGTTTATGTCAAATGAAATAAAGTTTCTGCTTCCCCACACTTTCTATCCATTGCAGGGGTACTTGGCAAACAACAGGTTTCTCACTAGGCCTTGAGGCAGCACACAAAGGATAATCCTTCTTTCTCTGCCATCTATGACCAAACAGAAGTTGAGACAGTATCTACTGTGCCCTCCTCTTCTAAACATCATCAGCTCTATCTGATCTCTTTATCTTTGTCCTAAAAAACCTCCAGTGATGAATGCTCACTAATTGCAATTCATTCCAATGTATTGTTACCTTTCACAATGCCTAATTTGAATAGTTTTTAGCACAATGTCCTCTTTATCATGGGATAGAAAAGCATATTCTTATTTTTTCTATAAGTACGAAGATTTTTTCCTTGGCCCCTCTTTTNTGAAGACTAGTATTAATGAAAACTCATGATATTATTTTTTTTTTTTTTTTTTAATAAGTGAGTGGTTTGGTTTGGTTTGATTTGATTAGGTTTGTTTTCAGGATATTTATCACCTAAAGATTATGCTGTGACTAACCTTAATTTTACCATGTGAATATAGTCATTGTTATGCTGTAGTTATAAGAAGAAGAGCTGAACAAATCCCAGCACAGTCAGAACACTTTCTCTTTTCCTTGGGCTGGAGATATGCCAGGACAATGCCTTTTATTGAAGAACAGCGATATAAAATGTATCACGTCTTTTGAAGTGACAGACATGTAGAATTTACCAAAATGGAAACCACATGTTTATAAAAATTTAAAACACAGAGGTGGCTGCATTAGCATTATGCTCACATCTGGAAGCAGCCATCTCTCACAGAGGCAGATTCATAAATCTTTTGTGGGGGCTCTATCCTAAAATTCATTTTTCCTGGGCCAAAATACAGCAAGATGGAGTGAAAAATATATGGCTTAATATAAAGAACAAAATATGAAGAATAGAACATAATATAAAGAATAGTTAAGGACAAGAACAAAAGGACAGACATCAAACAAGAGAGACGAGAAAGAGAGTTGTTTCATTTCACTGAAAACATGAATGTACTTTCTGTTTTCCCTTTTTCTCATGAACTTATTGCCAAAAGAGTATAATTGTCATCTAGCTGGTCTTTATTCAACATGTGAGAGTAGGCCAAGAGTGGCCAGATTAAACTGTACCTTCTTACTCAAAAGAACTGTTTCTTGTGTGTATTCAAAAACACATCTTCTTTATTGACTGGAATAAGTTTTTACTACTTTTTTTCCACTTGACAGCCCTTCAGAGCTGGAGGAGATGTGGGACCATGAACAGGACTCTGACCTGCCTCAAGTATCATCTGCAGAATTGCTAACTACCCCTGGACTTTGCCAGCTTTATTGCTGGTGGCATAGAAGGCAGAAGCACTGCGGCTTGGTATTTGTACACCAAGGGAAACTGGATAAATGTAGGGAGCAGTACTGTTATCAGGCATCTAGCATGGAGGAGTGATGCATTCCTGTGACTACCAGAATAGGAAATTCTTCAATGTCCAGGTTGAATTTCCTGATCTTCACCAGAGGATTCTCTGGGCCTCTGATCCAGAAAACAGGGTTTAGGAATGTGAGCACAAGGAGCAAAGAACATATTACATGTTTCTCTTTGCATCTTGGTTACTTTGTTGAAGAGGTTCCTGGTAGTGGAGGTATCAGCAGGAAGCAAATGCCATATGGGTTTGAGTTCTGTAAAAGAGAAATGGGCGTATCAAATTCTGCAATATGGAATAGATGTATATTTTTATAAGGAGTGCTGACAAAGTTGAAGAGTGAAGCAGCAGGCCAGGAAAAGGTGATACATGCTCTTGGCTGAGTGTCCCTCAGAAACGCATCCCTCTCATTATGCAATTGGGAAGCTCCACTACCACAGAAACTTCAGCCTCAGAATGAGAATCCAGGGGAAGCAAGTTCCAGTAGCATCACATGGCTCTTCACAAAGTTGAAGGTAGCTCTCTAAGTAGGAAAAGGGCTTCAGCTTTTCAGCTTTCTCAGTTGTTGGAGAGAGAGTCCTGCTAAAATGGTTAACAGCTGGGCAATTCGTGGGGAAAAAACAAAAAAAAAAAAAGAGNAAAAAAAAAAAAAAAAAAACACAAGAAAAAAAGGGAAAAGTAATATGCTCCTTTCAAACAGGTGTACTATGCCCACAGCAAAGAGAAAGACACATGAGAAGAAGCATTTGCACAAGGAGGCATTAGAATAAAAAAAGGCCTGAGCTGCAGAGACTGAAATATCTTTACAAAATGGCAGGCAGCCAGAAAGCTGGAGGGTGGGGGAACGACTGCTTTTTCTTATTTTTCACATTTTTGATTGAAGACACTTCATTCTGATTTCAGCTACGTGGTTACATATTGATGCTTAAAATGTGAAATCAGCTGTTATTCAGAAGCTGACTTAAGCTAGGCAGGAGTATCTGCCAGCGTATCTGAGTTCAGAAATCAGGCACAGGTTTTCTGGCAGAAGAATTGGGAACCAAGAAACCATAACAAAACACAGCCACACCAGCCAGTACATGTTGCTGAAGATCAGACCTATATTAAAAATATTTTCTCACAATATAACAGGAATATTTATGGGTGTTTTAAAAGATTCTGTTCAATTTAAGAGAACGCAGTTGCTATTTTACTATGCAAATGCTTCAATGCCTTTTAATGGATGCCCTCATGCGCCTCTGAGTTCTTTATGTCTGCAGAATCCAAAACTATTGTAAAGATAGATATATACATACAGGAACAAACAGACACTTCTGTCAAAGGATTTGGCCTTTATTATAACATCCATGAGTTTGCAAGATGTACATGCAACCATCTGTACCTTTCCTTGAAGTGCTTATCTGTGTGATCCTTCAAAAAGTTAAGCTTATTCTTTCAGTTACACAGATACATATTTTTCACTCATATGTAATTGGTGTTTAGAAAATAAAAGCTGTTATTCTCAGTTCCTGTCTCTCAAACAATTTAACATTTTCAAAGAAAATATATACTTTATAAGTGAATCCAAGATCCCTCTAACTAAATATGTTCCATTTTTCTCACATCTTGAGAATTTTATTCTGCTTGTTCATTGACAAGCATAATGGAAAAAGTGGCACAGCAAGAGCTCTGCTTATTATTTGCTTTGATAGACATAACTGGGAGGAGATGTTCTAAGCTCCAAGTATCTCAGGTAGCCATTTTAAAAGGCAGTATTTACAGGGTTGTTCTCTCTGAGCAAGAGAAAAGACTTATAATTCAAAACTCCTATCTGATAACATCCTGTCCCCTCATTCCAGTCTATTTTGCTGAGATTTTATATGGTGATGCAAAATAAATAGGTAATGTCACACAGCTGCAATTTTTTAGGTTAGAATTTTTATGTCTGTTCTCATTGTCTATAGTTTCAAATTCTTCACATTTTGTGACAATGCATATGAAGGTTTCTAACACAGAATCAAATCTTTTTGTCATCTTTTTGTCATAATCTCATTGCTATAATATCATCACCTTTGGCAATCATGTCTGACAGTTCATGAAAATGCAGATTGCCATCAAGCCTACAAGGAAGGAGCCCTCAGATGCCAGTGCACCCTTAGGGCAAGAAGTCAAACTCAAAAGTTTATTGTTCTTCAAGTGGTCACATTCCTTTGACATCTTTCCAAGTCTTTCTCCTCCGTGAACTTTTGCATACATTCAAGAAAAGAAAGATACGACACACAGTAAAATTAGCAACTTTTTTTTTTTTTTATTAAGAAGCCTTGATTCTGGATGTAGATATACTCTAGCTAAGTGACCAATTAAATTAGAAATTTCCATACCTTTCTGTTCAAATAACATATTTTCTTTAGGTTTGAATTTTGTTTGCATTTCTTTCATAGACAGGCCATATTCTTGGGGGAAATTCAAAATAACCCAACAGTAAATAAAAGAAAATTAAAAATACTACTAGATAGATGGCTAAAAAACCCCACAAATTATGAAAAACAAAAGTTGG
>VZRU01020572.1:168264-206641 GCA_013398155.1 Pedionomus torquatus | reverse complement strand
AGCCGCACCAAAATAAAAAAAAAAAAAAAAAAAAAGGATATTCAAATGCAATTGTAGCATATGAGAATCATCTGTGTGTATTATACAATTGCTAGGTACTGTTAAGGACTAGCATGATCCACAGAGCCTGTCTGAACACCAAGAAAAATAATTGTCTGACAAGGTCTACCCTGAGCAGACATGAATGATGCCAAAGAAGATAAGAATATGAAATCTGTCATGTATAGAGGAGCTACAATACAAAAGTCCAGCCCACATGGATTTCACAATAGCTTTTTGTCTAAGGTTGAAATAGATCAGCTGGAATAAAAAAAAAAAAAAAGATTAAATTCTATTAGTATTTTTCTACTTCCACAAGGGAAATATGTTTTACTTCCTCAAAAGTAAGTCTTAAGAAAGATGCTAGATTTTTGCCTCTTGAAGACACATAAATGCTAGTGGCTGATAATTGAGTGCCCAGTCAATCACCTACAGTGTGTAAACACCAATAGCATAAGATTTGTTGGAACATCAGCAAAGGAAACAATTCTGAGATGGAACAAATAAATCAGAAAGTCACTTAGGATCAGAGACAGCAGTTACTGACAGGTATCTGATAAAAAAACAAGATAATCCCCTCATCCGTCATCTGATCGACTACATTCTGGTGTATTAATTAGGTCTTAATTGATGAGGGTTAGTTTTTGAGGGTACTATGTGTTTAGAGCAGCTGTTGCAACCTTTGGTAAATGCAATACTGACCCTATGACTGATTCAAGTCTATTGTTCACTGACCCTTGAGTTTTCTAGGATTGAAGTTTAAAATGGTTAAGCTGAGAAGCAGAGAATAGGGCAAGAAAAGATGGGATAAAAATCTACAATTACTTTAGTAATGAAAAATCTACAATTACTTTAGTAATGGATTCATTATTAAGAACAAGAATTTGCTTACAAAACAAAGCAGACTTTCTTATGTCACAGTTTTGCATTAAAAAGTAATGAGAGAGTTTCAGAAAACAAAAACAGGAACATAGGGAAATACTATAAAGCTGAGGCTACTGAGGTGATGAGATAAAAAAAAATAGATCCATTGTTATTAACCATTATATCATTGTGTATAATCATGTTATTTGTACATGACTAGAGGACAACATGGTCTCCAGGGTCATTAGCAAAAATGTGGTAATGAACTGAATTCCAATTGCACATATACTTACATAAATTGTCTGTAGCTCCTTCTGAGTTACAGAGATTATGGCTCAAAACCAAACAATCTTTCAAAATGTATTTCTGCATTGTAAGAAAGTATATTGAAGTCTCTGTACATACCCTCACAGATTCAGGACCCAGATCACACAGGCACCCCTCAGGAAGATCAGAGCTGAACCCATCTACTTCATCATTCCTTGAATTGTTCGGCTCCCACCCTAATGCAAGCAGTAAGCTTTTCCATTCCTCTTAATTCTTTTATTCTTATGAACTTCATTCCAATAGGGAATATTTGTTGTTGCAACCATAGCAATAACAGATAGTTATTGGAGACGCTCATAAGTCTCTTCAACCACTCTTTTTAAAATTTTACTATATTAGGGTCTTTCTGTGCTAATCCCACAATTAAGATAAGATACAGTGTTGAAATAATTCTTACATCAGTTTTCAGTTATGACACTAGCAACTGTTCTGTTTAAGACTGTCCAGAAGATAAGAAGATAGATCATTCTTCCATCTTAGCATTTCCCTGAGAAAATATATCTTCTCAGTATTTTCTTCAGAACTTCATTTGTGTTTAAGCTGTTCTGGGAAGACATCTACAGCACATAACACACTCTGAGTGCAATACAAATTACCAATATTTTGTTATACATGACTGAAATAAGTAAGGGACTTTTCTGGAGGGCACAATGATATAGACATAAAGGAGAATTTGTACTGCTTTCAGAGAAAATCTGGTTGTTTTTTTTTTCACCTGACAAAAAAAAGAGGAAAAGCAAATAAAGTGGATAGAGAAGAGAATAAAAAGCATAAGGAAAGTAACAATGATTTCCATTTTCTAATCAAAACTAAGTAGAATAGACTTTTATATATCCAATGAGATTTTTGAGTGAGATACGAAATCTAGTAATTTTAAACATTTCTTATAGAATCATAGAATTTTCCAGGCCAGAAGAGCCCTCCAGAAGTCATCTAGTCTGACCTCCCCACAGTCGCAGGGATATTTCCAACTAGACCAGGTTGCCCATATACATTTATGTTGCCCATATACATTTATGGTTTTATGTATTAGGCTCTCTTGCACATTCTTTTGCTTATCTGTGTATGTATATGTATGTGCATACCTATTTGACCATATATATGATAGGCACATCTCACAAGCTACTAAAAGCAGAACATCTCTACTGATAAGTGCAGCTGATCCAGCAAACAGCTTTACGAGCCTAGGAGCCATTTGTTTATGGCAAGAAATAAAGTAGAGACACAAGTAAGTGACACCTGTGTAAGTAATGGAGAATAGATCTCAAAACTAGTGATCAAATTAATCATTAAGATACCCAAGAAATTATTTCAGCAAAGTGGGTCTTAAACCTGAAAAGATAAGACAGAAAAGTTCAGCAAGGAGGGGATCAAGAGCTTTATTGAAAGGCATAGCAGGATTAGTAGTCCTTTAATTGGGCCCACAGTAGGAAATCAGAGAAAAGAGTTTGTTTTGTTTGGATGTGTGAGAAAATCTGGAGATGTAAAACCAATGGAGCATTAAAAGTTTTGAATTTTGGTAAGTATTTAATACTGTCAGCTGGCCAATGAAAAATACAGTAGGATTGTCCAACAAGAAGTTTTAGCAAGAATGGTTTAAGGTTGGTCTTCAATTTGCCTCTTTTCAGTCTTCAGTATACTTAATGCACTAGAGTTTCTTTGCAATCCTACCAAGCAAGTTTCTATTTCTCCTGCTCACATGTGTATTTGGCTGCTTTAATTTTCTTCTGTGACTAGACTAAGCAAAAAGTATCACATTAGAATATATTTACTCTGCTATGAGGATGTGAAAATACAAATACCACAGATTAGAAAAGTACAAACACACAGTACAGCAAACCTTAAGGCTGTGCAGCAACTCGGCAATAGTAGATATATCGCCCTCTCCAGATTTCTCATGGCATTTGAAATGAATAGGAATTGTTTAAAAGTGGAGGAATTCAGTAGCTCAAAGTATAAAGAAGAAAATTAACCAATGAGAGATATATCAGTCTAAGGATTTGACAATTTTTGACTGGGAAATACATAAAACAAAGATCATGTAAATCATGACCCCTCAGCTTTTCCAGTCTCCCAGTAAATTCCTTCCACGATGCAGAAAGGAAAATAATACTTTCAATACATATTTTTCTTTCAGTGAAAAGATACTCCTGAATATTTTTGTTTGTTTGTTTTAGGGAAAAACGGTGCGCGGAATATTTCTCTCTTAGGTCTCTGACTGACTGTAATCTGGTATGGTAGTAAGGGATCCCAGTTGATGCTTTCCTGACCATATTACATAAGCCTCTGCTCCCCACAACATTCTCTCCCCTGAGAGAAAAAGCGTCTAAGGAGATTCTGTGGAAGGCAATGAGATGATGAAAGCATCTATAACAAACCTTCCTTCATGGACCAATGCAGAAGGGACCAAGTCCTAAGCAGCTCACAGATTTTCACTGCATCATTCTTCACTCATTTAACTAATAAATTTTTATGAGAAGGAGAATCAAAACCTGGGTGCAACTGCAGAAGAGGAGTGTTCTTTCTGGCATTGTGAATGAATATTCGGATAACAAGATGATACACATCTCAGTTCTGCTCCCACAGCATTAACCCCCTGGTATTTCTGGAACCTGACTGCTGTCTCTTGGCACATTCCCTGGAATGCAAAGTTGCAATGTGGTTTTTTTTGTTGCATAAAATAAAAATGTTTTCTCAGATTTTTCCTCAGCAGTTGCTTTTCCAAATTTGCCAAATATATCAGCTACTTCCATGATTCCCATGCCAGGGCTGCTGAAAAACTGTTGTCAAGACATAAGTAGAGCTTAGCAGCTCCTAAGGGGTTAAACTTGCTATTCTGGGCTGAGCCAATTTCACTTTGTATGTTCTGCAGTGCAGTGAAAGTTAATTCATTCTAAAGCACAGAGCTTTCCAGCAACATTGTTAATATTATAATGTTCCTTCGCTGCACTGTCCTAGCTAGTTTATTAGATGAGAGAAAAATACAGATGTGCTGACAAGCAGAGTTATACCTCCCCACACTGGCAAAATATTTATTAAAATTTCTTTAAATTGTTTTTATGCAGAATTATAAGGTCCTTTAAAATTCCAAAGTAGTTATTTTGACTTTTTGCAGTATAGTTGATCACATTTTATATGGGCCAGTTCTTTGTTTTCTTTTAATAAAAAGGCATGCTCTTCAGACTGTACATTGATAATTTTTCTCTTCTTTGAGCTGCAGTAGAATTTCCTGAATTAAAAGGTAATTGGGTTAGATGGGTGGTACATTTAAAGAAATAGAAAAAACGAATATACCAAAATAGTAACACAAAGACAGACATCATGGCTGCTGTTTCTAACAACAGAAAAGCAAAACAATCCAATAGTCCTAGAGTGATTGCTGGGGAAAATACAAAACCTGGTTGATCCCTCATGCAGTAGCTATAATGAAAAAAAAAAAAAAAAAAAAATCATGAAATTTCTCTGCAGAATGGAGTGAGGGTTGACAGCACATTCAAAGTCTAATGCATTTATTGGGCAGTCTCATTCCTATCTGAGCCCTAGCAGTCAGATAAAGGCAGAAACAGTTTATTACAATATACAAAGGGCTCTAAGAAAGTCATCTCACTGGGTAAACTTTAACAGCAGACAAGCTGGAAATAAAAGTACCAAGAGAAGATTTAACACCTTTTCTTCCATCTCGCTCAACACAACACTGAATTCTAGTGGCTTTTGCATTATTTAAAGCTCACTTTGTGCATGTATCTTGTTGCATGTTTAGATCCCCCCAATGTATGTCTGACAGTTGATTTCAGTCTCACTTCAAGGCCTTATCCTTTAGAACAATGTCATTACAACAGCATCAATACATCTGAAACTCCACATAAACAACTAACATCCTGCCATACCTGGCAAACTATTGAGCTTATCTTGAAGACAGTGGCTGTCATGACCTAATGGCTCAGCTCTTAGTGAAGTCCACTGCTGAGGAGAGCCCAACACAACTACTGCACTTTTCAGCAGCCTGTGTGAAACGAGAGCATGAGCTTGAATGTCACAGTTAGCAGAGGTGATCACTGCTCAGCAGTCATTCCAGCTGAGCTCCGTCCCAAAATCAATGGCCATCTCCAATGGTGTTAGCTCCAATGTTTTCATATGCTATTAAGCAGCTCAAAGGGAAGACAGTCCAGACCAGAGGAAACCTCACACAGTGAAAGGTCTTGTTCATAGAATCACAGAATTTTCATGGTTGGAAGAGACCCCTGGGATCAAGTCCAACCATACACACAAAAAAAAATAATTAAAAAACAAACAAACAAAACAAAAAAAAAAAAAAAAAACAACCAAGAAAAATGAACACCACAAAAAAAATCACCCAACCCAACAATCTCTGCCACTAGAGCATGCTCTGAAGTGCCACATCTACAGATTTCTTAAATCTGTAAAACCTCCAGGGATGGTGACTCCAACACATACCTGGGCAGGCTGTTCCAGTGCCTGACCACCCTCTCAGTGAAGTCATTCTTCCTAATATCTGATCTAAACCTCCCTTGCTGCAAATTCAGACCTCTGGTCTTGTCATTCTTCACCTGGGAGAAGAGGCCAACACACACCTCTCTACAACCTCCTTTCAGGTAGAGGGCAATGAGATCTCCCCTCAGCTTCCTCTTCTCCAAACTAAACATGACCAGTGGTTCAGCTTCAATAATCCTCCTGCTTGACATTAGTTTTACAAATATGCTGCTTTCTTAAATCTTCAATGTCTTTGCAAAATAATTATGTGCTTTAGCACCTCAAAAGCAGCTGAGGTCCCATGCTTCAAGGCACGCTTCTAAAATAATGTTTTTATCTTCTTTTGTTTCAGATTTTGAGTTCAACCAACTTAGGTCTTTTGCCTGCTCAGAAGACAAACATCGGGTAATTTCACTCAAGAAAAAGTTTGATGGATATTTTAAAAGTTTCTCATATCCATAAACGTCTCAACTTTCTCGATTTCTGAATTGACATAAAAGAGGAATGAAAGAATGCTAAAAATAAAAAACTACAAAATATAATACTAAAAATATTATTTTGTTTTAAATAAAAAGGTGGTGGAAATCAGATATATGTTGGAGAATCTGCTTATAGTCTTACAAGAAATATAATTTTCCTGCAATGGAGATAGATTACCAGTCTTGATCCTTAGACATTTGTAAGTATGACCATAAAAGCAAACAAACAAGTGCAGTATTTCAGAAGTAGGAAAGTAACTTGTTTAATTGCAAGAGAAAAATAGAAGAAACTGAATGAAGATAACATCTTTAGATAAAAAGACAGAAAAGACGCCAACAGAGACTGTCATGAGGAAGAAAGCATGAGATAAATCATATTGCAAAGAAATTAGTAAAAGAATAAATAAATCCAGAAAGTGAGACCTTATTGATGTGTCAAGTGGAAGGTGAAGGATGCTGTTCTTCATGTTAGACAATTGAATAAGAATTAAAAAATATCACATCTAAAATTTCACTAAATTGAAGAGTTATTTGTTGTATTAATGAAAGTTTTCTTTTCTTCTTTTTTTTTTTTTTTTTTCTCTTTTGAGTTGACCGTCTAGGTGTCTGTCATGTTTTAACCCCAGCCAGTAACTAGGACCATGCAGCCGCTTGCTCCCACCCTCCAGAAAGGTAGGGAGAAGAGGGAGAAAAGTAGGGGAAAGGAGAAAAAAAATCATTGATTGAGAAATTGACAATTTAATATAATAATAAAGGAAAAGAAAAATAAAAATAATAATGATGACAAAATAATATATAAAATGAAGTAATACAAGTCACTCTCACTACCGTTGATTATCCAAATCCACCTGAGCAGCAATGGTGAATCCTGCCCCCTAGACAAATTTTATTTATATGCTGAGCATGAAGTCTATGGTATGGAATATTCAACTGACCAGCTTGTTCTGTCTATGATCGCTCTCGGCTTCTACAAGAAGCTGAAAAAAATTCCTTGACTAATATTAACATCACCTGGCAACAATTAAAACAATATACATTTTCAACATTCTTCTCATACCAAATCTGAAAGACAGCAGCCACTAGAAAGAAAAATAACTCTATCCCAGTTGAAACCAGGACAGTGTCTCAGGACTGACTTTCTTTTCTATCATTTCTATCAATTCTTGACATTATCTAAATATCGAGGACAAGAGGAAATGGGTACAAACTTGTGCAGAAGAAGTTCCATCTAAACATGAGGAGGAACTTCTTCACTTTGAGGTGGCAGAGCCCTAGAGCAGGCTGCCCAGAAACGTGGTGGAGTGTTTGCCTCTGGAAACATTCAAAACCTGCCTGGACATGTTCCTGTGCAACCTGATACAGGAGGAACTGCTTTGGTAGCGGGGTTGGACTAGATGATCTCCACAAGTCCCTTCCAATCCCATAGCATTCTGTGATTCTGTAAGTGCAGGACAATAGTTCTGAAATTACTTAGTATGTAAAATTAGCTGCCTTCTGCATATCAGAGAGAATGTTGAATCAAAGATGAGATAAATGTGATCTGATCTAGATATTTCTCATATGAATGAGCAGGGATAGAAATAAAGTTGGCCAAGAAACCAGTCTATCCACAGTATATGGATTCAACCTTGGTGAATAACTGTGAAATGCTAATTTAAAATGTACTTATGGAAGGAGCAATCACAGCCATAGAAAGATACGTATAGCTAGCATACCAATTCTAGGTCTTTGGACATAAATATAAATGTCCAAAATTGAGGCTCTGACTGTGTTTTCAAGCTCCTGGGTTCACCGTGCATCCCAGGCACATCTTAGTTGCGTATCATGGTATGACATATGACTGTCTTCTTTTGAGGCTTGAACTTTCACAAAGAGAAAACCAACACTGCATGGACTGGATGAACTTCATCCAAGCCCTCAGTAATCCAGATGTATTTGTAGGTCTATTTAGATGCTGCTTTTCTAATCTGGTATGAGACTGTTGTGGTGGGTTGACCTCAGTTGGATGCCAGGTGCTTATCAAACTATTCTGTCACTCCCCATCCTCAGCTGGACAAGGAAGAGAAAATTTAACAAAAAGCTTGTGGGTGGAGATAAGGACGGGGAGATGACTCACCGATTACCATCATGGACAAAACAGACTCAAGAAAATTAATTTAATTTAATTTATTATCAATCAAATCAGAGTAGGCCAATGAGAAATAAAGACAAATCTTAAAATACTTTCTCCTCACTCCTCCCTTCTTCCATGGCTCAACTTCTCTCCCCATTTTCTTTGCCTCTTCCCCCCTACATGGTACAGGGGAACAGGGAACGGGGACTGTGGTCAGTTCATCACACATTGTTACTGCAACATCCTCCTCCTTACACCTTCCTCTCACCCTCCCACAGAAAATAGTCCTGCATGAACTTCTCCCATGTAGCTCTTTCCCATGGGCTGCAGTTCTTCATGGATTGCTCTAGCATGAGTCCTTTTTGTGGTTGTGCAATTCTTCAGGAACAGACTGCTTCAGTATGGGGCCCCCACAGGGTCACAAGTCCTGTCAACAAACTTGCTCCAGCATGAGCTCCTCTCTCCATGGGGTCACAGGTTCTGCCAGGAGCATACTCCAGCTCAGGCTTTTCACAGAGCCACAGCCTCCTTCAGGTGCATCCACCTGCTCCTGATGGGGTCCTCCATGGGCTGCAAGGGAAGAGCCTGATTCACCATGGTCATCACTACAGTCTCCACCACAGGCTGCAGAGCAGTCTCTGCTCCAGCACCTGAAGCACCTTCTCCCCTTCCTTAGTCATTGACCTTGGTGTCTGCAAGTTTTTTCTTTTATGTATTTTCAATCTTCTCTCCAGCTGCTGTTTCACAGCAGTTTTTTCCTCCCTTTCTTAAATATGTTATCCCCGAGGCTATCATCCATCACTGGTTGGCTCACTACCATCACTGGTTGGCTCAGCCTTGGGCAGCAACAGGTCTGTCTTGGAGCTGACTGGCACTGGCTCTATCAGACATGGAGAAAGCTTTTGGCAGCTTCTCACAGAAGCCATTCCTGTAACCTCTCACTACCAATATCTTGCCACGTAACCCCAATACAACTCTGTGTTTCTGTAAGGGTATTATGAATTCTTCATACATTTTCTTTTGTTACTATATTGATAATATTTATTATATGCAGCAGTTGACATGATCCTCTGTAGCTTTATTTATAACCACCATCATTTTGCTTTTGCTATTAGAACCTGGGCTTAGAGACATATGGGATGAGAGAGATCTTTTTTGAAAAAAATCTGGTTTTAATAGACCTAAATGCAAAGTTACACATTCAGAAAAAAAAAAAAGAAGATGAAGACCTGAGGGAAAATCAGAGCACAGATCTATATTTTGTAAAACTGTGAAAATACAGTAGATATGTGGTTGCATTAGAGTGGTGGTTTGATGAAAGAAAGGGCTGATTATGATTCAGGGATAAATAATGGGAAAAGTAATTAAAAGTAGTCAGGTGAGAGCCTGATGTACAGTGCTAGTGAGGTTAATAGAATCCTTAGTTCCACACTTCAGAAAATGACAGAAACTAGAGAGGAAAAATTGGAATACAAAAATATTATAGGTCCTGAGAAGATACCTCACAGTGAGACATTTAAAGAGTCTGGTGTATTCACTTTAATAAAGGCAGAGTTCAAAGATCTTGATGACAAACCCTAATACTAGGGAGAACATAGTAGATATTAATAGATAATTTAATCTAACAGGGAAAAGCACAACAGGAAGAAAAACAGCTCAAAGCGTAAGACAAGCAAATTCCAATTAAAAATAAAGCACAAATACTTCTTAAGGAATGTCATAAATCATTAGAACCAAACATTAAGAGGAATGTTGGCTCTTCTGCCTCTGCACATCTTCTAATAAATACTTCTTACTTGAGCAGGAAAGGTGTTCTAGCAAAACGCAAAACTGTTGGGCTTGAAACAGGGGAAGCTGAAAGAAACTTAATGACCTATGATTTACAGGAGGTCAAACTAGACTATGTAATAGTCCCTCCTGGCCTCCCATGCTATGAATCTATGAATAAATCTATGAAAATGCTGAGTTGACTCACCCACTTCCTTGCAGAAATCCATTTTCTCCTTGTCTCTAAGAAAAGGCAGGTTCTCCAGTGCTTTGAGGGTAAATTTCTGCACTGGTCAAAACTGACTGAGAAGTCACGGAAGTGTTGACATTTAGTATGCATTAGCCTGTCATCTTGCATTCATTTCATGCCAGCTAGTTGTGTCAAATATCTATGCTGATAGCTGGAATGATTCTTAGCAAATTTTATTTAAAACACTAATTACGATAGCCATTTCCCCTTCTTACGTGATGACTGGGATTCCATATGTTCTTTTCACCCCAGTTCTGTAGGCCACTCTTTGGACTCTCTCTCTCTCTGAAAGTTGGTAGCATAGCAGATGTATAGAATCTGTAAAATTCTGACTTTATCAGAAGAAACTGTGTTGATTCTAATGTCTGAAGAGAAACACAAGTGATAGTCAGATGGATGAAATCCATCCAAGCCAAAACCTTAATGTCTCTGAGAATTCTGAGATAAGAAAATAGCAAATTTTTATAAGTAGAAAAAATGGATAAAATAAAAGAACCCAGAAATCTAACTTAATTCCAGACCCATGACATCCTACATGGATGTTTATGGTAGAAAAGTAGAACTCCCTGAGAAAAAGATTTCTAGGGAATATGGTTAAAAAGATAAAAGTAGTGACAAGTTTTAAAAAGAGAGTTCTACAAAGTCAAAACATAAGTGGAACTGAGTGAGAAAACAGCACTTCCAGGATAAATAGTCTGCTCTGTACTTTTACCAGGAGGACATCTTTTAATTTCCAGCAGGAATTTGGTTGTTGTCCTCAGTGGAAATGCTGAGAAACAGTAGCACCTAAAATCTGCTACTTTCTCTCAGAATTAATCCATTCCTGGGACATGAGGGGCAGGCGGCTGATTTAGAGAGTTATTGTTTATATACGTATGAGCTGGTTTTGGTATATGGATTTTTTGGCAGGTTTCTGTGTAAATTTACTGCAGTGTATTGCAGTTTGTTTAGCAAAGAAATAATAAAGTGAAAACCATATCCTTCTGTATGCCATGATTATGAATTTCTGTGTAAGATTTTAACACCTCTCTATATCCTGCCATAATGATTTTGCTTTTTCTTATGACCAGTTCCAATCCCCAAGAGTGTTGTTTTTTTTTTATACCCCAAAATATCTTCCTTTGCTATTAGAGAAGATTAGTTAGGAAAAGAGGGAGATATTAATCCACTAAAGGTCACATCATCTTGATTACAGACAGCCAGTAAAACAGAATTCTCGTCTCTAGCAAAAGGGAATGGCACAAACTTGAAAAGTTTTTATTTCTTTTTATTTAAAAAAAGAGGGAGATTTCCACTTCTTTGCTATTAATCCCTAGAAACCTTCACAGTTCATTTTAATGCCATGCTAACTAAATGGAATTAATTTGACAATGCCCATCCTTGAACCTCCGACCCCAGAATTTTGTAAAGTAAAACAATCGTTTCCCCTGTCCTCCACCTTTCATTTCTTGAAATGTGTTTTCTGAGCATTTCTCTACAGGCAACCTGAAATTTCATTTCCTTGCAAATTTCTGTGTCCTATAGTTAAGTAATTGTATTGTATTATTTATCAGGAGCCAATTGTCTGTTCACACTCTCCAAATGTAGACAAAGACATGTCTCCTGCCCTGAGGATCTTGCAGGCTAATTCAAATAATCTTACACGGTTCCAAGATGAATGGTATACATGTTTAAGATAGAATTGTCAGGCCTGATATTGTGATTCATCTTAAATAACACAAGGTTAGCATTGTTGATTTTAAGTCTACTACTTCTTTGACTAAATTGTAAAGTGCAAAAGTGCTTACAATTTAAGTTCTTAAAGTGCTGATTTTGAAATGTGACATGCAATAACTGTATTGCATTTGATAAATGAATGATTCCAGAAAGCCTGGGAATAATATGCTACAAAGAATGAAAACGGAAAATTCACCCCACAAAGGTGATTTTGCTATAATATGAAGAAGGTGAAGAATCAGAGTTTTGGATTCTTTGATGAAAACCAAATGTCCCCCTGCTAACTGCTTTTCATAGACTGAAATGATTAATTCAAACGACTCAAATTATCGGCATTAAAGTGTAGTTAAAACACTTCTAGTCGAAAATGAAGAATTCAATTTCTTCTGGTTTATTTTGAGTTCAGAGGTGGGAAGCTGACAGGCAGCCATTTTGTCTCATCGTTTCACTGAAGTACAAGGGTGGGCGTGAGGAGGGTACAAGAATTTGTCTTTCACACTGCCAATTTGTTTTTCACACCACCTCAGACCGCAGCAACAGAGCATCTGAAGCAGGAGCATACCCAATAACAGTCCAGTGGCTGGATAGCCCAGACCATAGCTTGCTTGCTGTCCTCAAACCAAAGCAGATGATTTAAGGAGGCAAATTTCTATTGATTGAGGATTTTTTAAACTTTTTTATTTTTTCTTTTCTCCCTCTTTGAAATTACCTATGCAACCCAGCCAGATCTGTACCATACATACCTTTCCTCTTAATGTCCCATGTCTGCTGTACCTTCATTTCCCTGCTTTTGCCCTGAAAACTTCCCACCAGGGTATTTGTACCTAACCAGTTTCCACCAGAGCTATCCTGTGGGTGAGACCACAGAACAAGTCTGCTGCTGCCCAACCTCATGCTGCTGGTTCTCAGCATCACTGTTGTAACCCAGGCTGTGCCTTGAAAAGCAAAGTATGGATATTGCTGCTGGAACTGGCATCAGGATGATAAAAAAAAAATGCCTTTGGGGGTACTTTTTCAGTAGGGAAAGGGCAAGTTTTGGAGTGGGTAAGTGAATAAAATGCATTACTTCCATCTTGCGAGCAGTACTAAATATCAGTCTAGCACTGCAGTGGGGGTCCCAGAAAAACAATACCTGTCTGCTATGCTGAGAGGATGTCTCTAAGTGTTTTCACTTCCTATATTGCTTTCACCAAACATGCTCTTTGCTCTGATTCGGGGCTGCAACCAGGCGCATCTTCAAACAAACTAATTAATATGCTCTTCCTCATGAGGACTGACTGACTTCAAGTATGACTTCAAGTGGCTACAACTGAAGCAATTTTAAATGATGCATACTCATCTGAATAAAACAAAAATAAAAATAGGGCAGCATGAGAAAGTAGTGGAAATATCTCAGCACTAAGTCAAAATAAAATTGGAAACTNGGGGTGGGAGGGGGAAACAAAAGCCAACAAATCCTCAGAATAAAACATTGAAGTCAGAAATTGAAATGGGAACACTAAAACAATTTGGGAAAAGTGGAACAAAAAGCTGGAGTTTCTCATAGAGCCATAACGAAACAGAGAAGTGAAAATGTGCCTGTTTTTAAACATGCCAAAAACATTTTAGCCATAGGTTTGCCAAGCTTATCTTGTCTCAGATAAACTTCTGTAGGCTTTTGCAAATGCAAATTGAAAAAGCTACTTTAATGGCAATTAGGAAACAGTCTGCAGAATAAGACATGAGAAAGCGAAATGTCAAAGATGGGATGAAGGAACAAGAGAGGAATCTCTGAAAGGAAACTGGAAGAAATGTGGACATTTCCAGGTATGTAGATAACACGGTGCCAGGCAGATATCATTTGGTTTGCATTGAAAGAGCTGATGCAGAGACCATATTCACCATGGAAGCATCCCTACATCTAGATTAAAAGCCCCTATTTGTGTTATTTGGACATAACGACATGGACACAGTTGTGGGTATGTGATGTAGTGCACTGCTTGACTGTGACGCCTGAGCCAAGAGTAGCTAAGAAAAGATTTTTCTTTGTGACTAGTAATATACACAGGTGGTTATAAAGCCTGAAATAAAGCAAACTATGTCTTGGGCAAGAAAGAATGGAGAAGCTTGCAGTATTCAAAGGTTTTAACAAGAGTCATGGTGAAGAAAGTAAAGGTATTAGAAACGTTATACAAACAACCACGGCTTTGTTGTAGCATATTATGCTGTCTGCAATCCATCACTTTAATACAGACATTTGCTTTTCACTCTGAAAATAGAGAGCCACTAGTATTTGTTATATGCATTCAGCGTCCTGAAAAAATAATCTCTTTTGTGTCTGATACAGCATTCATTCTCTTCACCATGAAAGTACATGTGCAGGGGTGAAAAGAGAGGAGAGGAGTCAAATATAACACTGGTTTCACAGGAGGTGTGGTAGCTTTGTCTTTGCTCATGGAGAGGTAGGCAGATTTTATTGTACTGTTTTCACACAGATTAGCAAACGCAGTCTGTGAGAATACTTAAAAGATAACCATGTAAAATAATTGTATATGAAGTCTATCAGAGTAACACTTTGAATTATGTCACGGTTCTGATCTATTGTTATATATTAAAATCTAAGTAGTGAAGGGAACATTTAAAGAACTCTTTAAAGTCTTTCCAAAGCTCTAGCTTTTGCATGTTGTAGATTTAGATTATAATATAGATGCAAATTTTTTGTCTTTAAAATACACTTGTGCAAATTCCCCTGAATAGGGGAAAGAGTACACAGAGATATGGAATATAAACACAGGGATGTAGCAGAGGATGAATGTACAAATGCTGTAAGTGCCACATCTGAAAACCTGGCGCAACCATCTGCTGGTTTCAGACCCAGGGAAAAGCTTGCTTCATATCTGTAATGCAACCCAAACTATATTTTTGCCCTGTTCAGAAGTGGCTGGCTCTAATCATGGGTATGGTTAGTCGTAGCAAGCTGTTCATAGTTTTTTTGTCTTCTTCCTCCTCTTTCCTTTTGTTCATCGCTCCAAACAAACCTGGAACAATACATTTCATAGTAGGTCTTTGCCAGTGTTAAAAACTGCTCATATAGTTTCCTAAACATAATGCACTCTGGTACTTTTGTTTGTAGTAATATCATGTACCACTTGGACAAAGAAAGGGGCTAGTTGGAGAGAGGGTTCAGTGAAAGAAGAAAGGAGAAATCTGGTGTCCCTGATGTTTGCTGGAGATGCTGGCACCCACAAAGGCTTGTGCCTGCCTTTGTGATTTCTGGCTGCAGTGCTCCAGAGGATGAGGGAGCACAGGGCATGGGGTGAGCAGGGACAACCTCCCTACCTGGTGAGGGAAAACCTTCTGTGCCACAAGAAAATGTATAAGGCTAGTTCTGCCCAGGGATAACCCATCCTGCCCCTTTGCCTCAGTCCCTCTCCTTGCCTTTCCTCCTCCTTGGTTATTTTCCAGTTGTGACTACACGCACGATGCAGAATTTTTAAGGCACTTGAGACATTTAATTCCTCAATTGCTTTTTTTCGTTTTAATATTTTAATTTACTTTATGTCTCTCTTCATCTCCCCATTCCTTCTGCACTATAGCACTGCTGAACTTTAATAAAGCAATACTGGATCTAAGTCTAGGCAGTTACATTCAGATTATGAACACCCAGTCAAAATTTTTGCTAGAAATTGATAGGTTGGTTAACCCAAAAATTGAGAAAATCTTTAGTACCTCTAAAAGCAGATATTTCAGCTCTGTTTCTACCCAATCTACTGCATAATGGAATGGGCTGAACTGGTACCTTTTTCTTTCTGTACCTATTCGCATTGCAATTGTTCTCTCAGAAAGTGATTTGTTTTGTGCTGCTTTCCATTCACATCACGACCCAATCAAACCACAGAATATAGGAAAGATCAAAGTAGTACAGCATACTCGCCTACAGTAATTCACAGAATATATGAGGCATTAAAATTTTCATTCCTCATTCTCGTAAGAAAGACTATAAAGGTAACAGAAAATGATGCAGAATATGAATCTGTTCTTGAGACAATGATTGTATCAAGAATGGGAAACAGTATAAACCAACAGACCCTTTCTTGTTACTATCTTTATCACACAGAATGCAGCCCTTGCTTGTGTCGTTCACACTTTTATTTCCTTTTCATATTCTCCTGGTATATTTTTCTTAAACAGAAAGCACAATTGAAGAAAAAAAAAATCTAACACACCTTTGCAGAGGGTAATAATTTCCCTTCTTGAAATGTCTGGTTTTACTTAGAAAAATTCTGCCCGGTATGTAATAGAAAAGAGGTGGACGGGAAGGATAAAAGTTGTAATGAAAATGGTTTAACACACAGTCCTGATCTGAACCAATCTACAGACCAGATCTTAAAATGCAAAAGGAGTCTGGAACTGGAAATAAATGGAAATAGCAAATGAAAATTAAAGTCTGGTAACACTTCACAAAGACATGTTCTGCAAGATCTAATTGGCATGTTGGAAGATATGTTAAAATATGAATGCACCTAAGACAGTAATAACCTAAATAACCTAAGACAATTATTATAAAAATGTTTTGTAATAGATTTTTTTAACTTTATAATTTCTTTTGCCTCTCTTTTTTTTTTTTTTTTTTTTTTTAATTTGAGTGTGAAAACCAGGTGCCATATTCCAGGGATTTGTTCCAAGACCCATATGAGTTTCTGGAAGCTAGTCCTTCATTGCAGGGGATTGTGGTTTACAGAGGAATTATACCAAAGTGTGACAAAACAAAGCAGAACATTGGATCAGGAGCTGACTATGACATTTCAGTTCCATGGCGCTGGCACGCCATGGGACTGAAGTGCAACACCAGACTTTCACACTGTGCTTTAGAGGTTGCTCTTGTAAAGCATGGAACAATTTGGCCCTCGTTATCCTGAACTAATTTATCACATGCTTACCTTTATCTGCAAGGTCCCATTCAGTCATGACTGATGTTTTAAAATTATTCACATAACGGTTCATATAGACCAACACTGTGAGATCCAGTCACTATTGTTGTGGTCTATCTGTCCTTGAGAGTACTCAGGTATGCCACACTTTTAATACCCTATTGACTCATTTTTATCTGGCTACTAAAATTCATCATCACTCATATTGGCTCTGACTTTAGAAGCCATATAGAACTCAGTTAAGGTACATGACTAATTGGGGCACTTAATGTGTACTTAATACAATTCTTATTTCATATTTTATAACTATTACCTGGTAACAATCAAGCAAGCATATATGCCACTATTTAATTTAATGCTCTCTCTGCAGCCCCATGTTTATGTGGTAATCGGTATTACCATTTCCCTCCTTTTTGTGTTACACAACATTTGCTAATTTGAAATACCATCATTAGCAGAAAGCAAAGTTCATGGCATATATCGATGTTTGCAGGACAATAGACTTGCTTGCTGCAAATAGGTCTACAATCAGATGTACTACGATGACATAATATGCCTTCATCATGTATGCTAAATCTTAAAAGCCATTTTATCAGAAATAAAATAGGCATTTTTTTTTTTAACAACCAGATCCACCATACTTAAATGTCTCATATATTTGACACCCAAAATTTTGTTTGTTAGACTTAACTGAGATGGCAGTCTCCACTCTCAGTGAAAGAACGGTCTGCTCACCTTGAGAGCCTACATATCCACCAAAAGTATAAAAAATTGATAGGAGATATTAACATTGTCTGCACACTTTGCCAGTGTTTCCTTCCTGAGTATCAATCTGACAGAAAGTCTATTGGTAGTGCTGTCAGTCCAACTATCTGCATGGGCTTTTATCTTCTAATCATCTTCTCAAGATACGGATGTACTAACAAGTCTTGATGAGGCTGTTGCAGATATTTTGCATCTACTTTGGATCTGGTCTTAAGGCTTAGAACATTTGCCTCCCTTATGAACGCTCAGGCACACACACATGTAAAAGAGGACTCCGTGATCATCAGCTGAATTTACATGTAGCGCAGACATCTAATTTGCTTTGACTTACCATAAGAATTCAGGCAGAGTTCAGGTTTCTGTCAACCTTGTCTGGGCTGCGACAGAGATTTAGAGGAGAGATAATGTCCATCTCTTCAGAACAGGAACTCTGTGAATAGAGGTGATGATACAGCAAGAGTAAAATGCAGAGGATTCAGCTAGTAATCAAGTACCTTATGGAGGTAGTTGACAAGTGACTGAGCTGTTCCTGGGAAGGAAACAGATTTCATGGGGCAGATATTTAAGCAAGGAACTCATCCCAGCTGTAATGGATATTTCATGTCAGATAGGGACTAATTAGCAAAAAATACTTGCTAGTATCTAACAACTAATAGATAATATGTATCTTATTACACACTTGTTAAACATCAACAGAGCAGTTTAAATAATGTATTGGCATTTCATTCACATAAAGCTGTCTTACTAAACCTAAATTAAATTCTTATTTGAGAGACTTCATTTAAAGTGTGACTGGTTTTTTTTCTAATGAAGTACCAATTTGTTTCCCCACACTGCATGTTCTAATTTGCGCTTATGTTGATGTCTAAAAACATATGGGTACCAAATGTGGTTATGCCTTATGCCTATCATCTTTGAGGTACCCTAAAGGTCCATTAAACCTTTACAGTTTTTTTCTCTAGAGATGTCAATTTACATCACATGACCCAGAACCCCAACATTTGATTAGGTGAATTTATTGTGATGAGTACAGTGGTTAGCTCTAGTTAATCTGTCCGGAGACTATCTACTCTTCAGATAAGATCAATCTCTATTCTCATAATTTACAAATTGTTCCCAGATATCAGACATCATCAGCCTTGTTATTTTCATAGTGCAGTAAACACAAAAGGAGAAGGAGACATAAAAGGTAAAAGGCTTTTTGTGACATAAAAGAGAATGCAAGGTTGATGTATCCTTTGCTCATGGTATTTTTTGGCAAAAGATACAATAACGCAAGTATCTTTCTGATTGATTAAAGTATTGAAGCGTATTCTTTGCTTCATAAATAATGCTCTATTACTTTTCTTCAAAGACAAGTAAACCTTGACAGACTGACCTTTTTCAGGGCAGAGAGTTGTTTCAGTGCCATAAATTATACTGTAAAACGAGTGGAAATGCTACTGAGAAGTGTGTGACAAAATAAGATTAAAGATTACTACACACAAAAGATTGTTGTTTTATTAATGGAGTCCTGTCAGTAGGATGAAAAATTCTCAGCTTTTTACTGGATGCTGAGATCACGTCAAACAGAAAATTATGAATGCATTTTCTAAAAGGCAACCAAATGTGTCAAAATAACAATATACTGATTAGTTGCCCTCCCCCTACTTTTATGTATTCACTTAAAACAATTTCAGTGCTTTTCAAATAAAGTTTAAGTGCTGTGGTTCAGCTTGTAATTCTACAGGATCGTGCAGTCTGTTGACCTGTGACGTTACAGGCAGGTGGATGAACATTACAGGAAGACACTTTCCTAGAGCAGAAGCCTAGGCATCTCCTTTGTCAGGATATATTATATCAACAGGAAAAGCATATAGTATTTTTTGTGTCCATTATTGTAACCAACAGGCACTCAGTCAGCCTGAGAAAGACAGCAAGACTTTGAGAAAACAAGGCAAAGATATCCATGGAAAAATGATCCTAGCTAAAATAACTAGTATTAGGCCTTTCTTAAATATTATTTGATAACTTGACAAATGACTTTGTCATTCCAAAATGTAAAACCTTATTAAAATGAAAAGAAGCAGCATAGAAGCTCATTTAAAATGGAAGCATTTGATGTGTTATATATATAGGAAGTCTATGGATTGTTTTGCTTTATATTTTTTTCTCCCTCTCAATCAATTTACCTGAAAGTTCTCATCAATGGCTTTTAGATCAGTGACATTTATTGAAATGATAAATAATGTTGGGAAATCAAGGAAAATGGAATACAGCATGGAGCCCTAAGTGAACAGTATCGAAATCAAAGGTTTTCTTGGTGTCTGAATAAGTACAGTTCACTCAAATAATAGCAAAAATTAAAACACCATAATAGTGCCATGGACCAAACCCATGTTGCACAAAGTCATTATAAATCACTACCCACTGCAGACCATTATTAAGATGATTGTATATGATGCCCAAGTATTGGCTTTCATTATCGTTAGCAACAAAGGCCTGGGTCAGAATTGCCCCTATTACTGTAAGCCCTACAACAATGACAGAACGTGTCAGAAGCTGTAAACACATTTCAAAAGACATGACAGTTCTTGAATACAAGAGCCAAAGGCTAAAATAATCATTAGAATGGATGGGTTTGCTCACAACTCAGCATCTAATGCAAATGCTACTTCGTACCTGGGGCCAGCCTTGGGCACTGCACTGCCCTGGGTGCTCTGGAGAAGACGACCCCTGTCCTCTAAGCCCACTAGTCTTGCTCTTCACATTTCTGTTTCTTTTTTTGTGTTTGGTTTTTTTTTTTTGCCTTCATATTTCTTATTTAGCTTAACATACTCAGATCAAGTGTCTTCTAAGAAATACTTATATAAAGCTTGCTACTGTACATGACCTTTCTGTTGAATCTTTTTTTCTCTTTATATTTCCTGCAGTCCTTTTCTGTTAATAGCATACCTGATCATACAGGTATTGATGATATTTCCCTTCATATTTATTCTCGTGAAGAATAAAATGAGTCTATCTTTCAGAATTTCACCATCTATCCAGAATTCCCTTCTGACTCTGTCCAGTGCATTGCACATAAAAACCACCACAGTCCTGACTCTCATAATTGTCAGCTATCCTTCCATATTCTCTTTTGCAGATCTGCACGTGAGCACAGACGTGGTGTTTTCCAATTCTGTCCTCTTCATAGCACTCCATCTTAATTTTCTGAGCAACATGCAAACACAGCTACTGTTTCCTTCACTCTATTGCTCATCATGTTTTTCATTCTCCTTCCTAGGAATCTCCTCAATAAAGAATTGCATCTAAGTTTGGGAACCCTACAGACCTTTTTTATTTTATTAAAAGATCTCCTTTTTTATTGTAAGATTTTACTGGTACATTTCTGCATATTTCCACACAGCTCTCTTGATTGGGTACCTCCTGAATACTAAATAATTTAGCACACACACATACTCGATGGGATGCTTAGTATATATGCATAAATCCCAAGTACGCTACCACACTATCACTTCATTCACAAGCATCCCACATGACGTGGTTGTTCCCTACAGATAACCACCACCTCATTCACAGTCCACCTGCATCCCCACAGGCTGTACTCTCTAAAGGGACAGTTCTCCTGTGTGCCAAGAGGCTGCTCGGAGGGAATACTACCCTTCACCCTCCAGCAAATGAAGGATGTCAATCCGGCCTTGCTGAATGTCATGGCTTGAATGCATCTCAGTTGATTTGCTGGATAATTTGAATGAACAAAGATATATGAATTCTAGACCTCAGGTTTCTTGCATTAAGCTGCTGAGGACTGGGTTTAGTCAGGTGATTTCTAAGGGCAAAAGAATGAAGACAAAAGAAAGAGGTCTTGTGTTCTAGTACAGGGTTATAGCAGGGAAAAGGTGTGGTTTAGGTATAATGGACCTAACAGGGTAGCTTTGAAGACCCCTTCAGGGAGGATGCAAGCTCATAGTCTTTCAGCTGGCTTATAAACTGGATAAATAACATTTGTTTATTTGAAATGAGATATGAATTTTGCAACATTTGGAATAACATGTTGGGAAGTGCTTTTTTCCAATGCTCAACCAGCTCTGGTTTATTTTACTTGGCCATGTGGTTTATTTTCTCTCTTGCCTTCTCTATTCTGTAGCCGCATGGTCTGTCTGTCGGGTGGAGTCATCTTTCTTTATTCCAGATGTTTAGAAAAAGACACAGACTACTAAAACATACACACATAATGGAAGCTTAAGAAATCTGGTCATTTCAAGAGCTTCATGTTTGCTATTTCAAAGTTTCTGTCATTCCCTACAGTTACACATACTTCCAGCAGTTCTTTGGAAGCCATGAGTTCTCAGGCAAGGAAAAACTCCTTTCTATGCCAGTCAGCAATGATCTGTTCATCCATCTTAGCTATGAGCTATTTGGATTGTTTGATTATAACTTTTAAACTCTTTTCATTGTGCGTCATTTATGACTCAGGAATTTAGAGTACACCTAGCATCTAGCAGGAATTTAGAGTACATCTAATAAGCATTGTTCAACTCATAGTCACAACAATGACTCAAAGGGAAGCTGGGAAAAGAGCATTGAAGTGACTGTGTACACAGAATGCATGTGAATGGGAAATATGAGATGTTACTTGGATAATGTCAAACACTCGAACTTTGTTCGTTCTGATTTTGTACACAACAAACATTACTGTCTTTCAGAATCATATATATTTTTAAATTTTTTGAAGTCATAATCATTTTAATGGCACTTTAATTCACAGACACATGCTGTCTTTCTCTAATGTTTCTCAGATCTTATGATGTTTTCTCCAAACTTAATTGCAGGTGTCTAATTAATGTACAGAAATCTTTTATGTGTGCACTTAATGCCCACTTGTACTCCTTAAATTGATAAACCCTTCATATGCTCCACTATGCTGTCCAGGACTTTCAAGGCATAGAAATAAATGTCCTTTCATGTTGTGTCTTTGCTTAGTCGATGCTGACCTACTGGTACAGTAGGAATGATATATGTATAGGAGCCATTCTACTCCCTACAAGCCATACAGAGAATGTAAGAAAATTTCCATACCATCATATTAGTCATACAGAAAAATCACAGCTGCACTCTTTACAAAGCAAATGAATAATATTCATCTAAATTGATCCCAGCCACAGTGGAGAGAGAACACAAATGAATTTGCCCCACTGAATTTTAAAATCAGCATGTTAAGATAATTGTAAGTTACACAGCATTTTATGATTCCAAGAATTACATTCTGACTTGGATTTGTTTTGAAATGCTATGCCAGACATCGGAGCCAAAAGGTTTATAAAAGAGATGGGAATGCAGTAAAACTCAACTTCATTTTATTATTCTATCAGCTTAGCTTGACCTACAGCAACCATGCAAAGGCTTTCTATTAGACAGTTCCTCACTTGCTAAATAAATTGGACCAAAGATGATTTTCTTGACTGAGAAAATTCTCTAATGTTGGCTAAAGAATTTCAGCTCTGTCTATAAATATTAATGTACTTAGTAATAAATTACACACATGAATGGCACTTTATTACTTGAAACTAAACTATTAAAAGCCTTATTTAGATTGCACAGAAAAAAATAATGTAATTAAGGTCAGCTAAGCAAGGCCAACCTTACACATACTAAGTGTCCTGAGCAAAAGCTAGACTCAACCCATGTCTGTCTACTCACAACCAAATGTTTTTCCCACACCAAACTACCTCAGCTATCAACCCGGTATTCCAGCTGCATCTTTTCCTCTTGTGAAGCATTTATTTCTGCTCACTCGCCTGGACCTTTCATTCCTGCTTCTGATTTACAGTTTGTGAAAGGACTGTAAGAGGGGGTGCTAAAATAAGTGTGCTGAAAAGGATTCTGGGATCCATGTGAAATCCAGAGATATCCACACTCCTTGGCAGAGAACAATCCCTGAGAATATCTGTTCAGACAAAATGGAAGAGCTGAAGGACTGATGGAGAGAAATCTTAAAAAAAAAAACCACCTGACAATATAAGTCCAGTGCTGACTTTATTGTGAATGGGGAAAGCATTTCCAGCATCGTTTCGGTGCCTGTGTGGAAATGTGGCACCCTAAAACCTATCAGCACAGACAGCTCTGAAAGGTCTCTCTCAAAGTAATTAATAGAGAGGAAATGTGTCTTATAAAAAAGAATTATGCTGCTTTAAGCAGACATCCTTTCTTTTTTCTCTTAAAGTCTGTTTCGGAGTAATAATTCCTAAGTAATCATGTTGCCATCTGAATAGATTTGTGCTCTTATGCTTCTATGTACTTTTCTGGTTTTGTCTGGGTGAACGCCACAGAGAAACATAATTGGGATTCTCTTATTTCTTGAGCAGCAATGTAAAAAGTGCTCACTTTGTTCCAAAACTAGACCTAAGGGCATTTCTGGGCTTGCAAGACCGATATTACTAGCGATGGATGGAAAGGAAGAATACAAACTCTCAGTCATGCAGCTGAATTTGAAAGGGTAAAACGGGTACTTAGAAGGAGAAAATGTGTTTTCACTGATCAGAATTTGCTTGAAAGTACTGAAGAGCTGGAGATGCAGTGCAGACAGATGCCCAGCTGAGTTTAAAAAAATACACTTAAGCATCTCAGCTAGCAGGAGCCCAGTAATTTTTTTAAAATTCTATTAAGTGCCTATCTGCATCTTTGAGCATCAAAACACTTTAAAATGCTGTCCCTGAGACTATCATCATGAAGAACATTCCTTCAGGCTGTCTTCATTTCCCACCCCTCAGGCTCCAAACCCCCATAGTGTGAACTGGAGTTGCAAGCTATGGCTGAAACGAGGTGTTAAAAAATATGTTATCATATGCTTTAGCACACAACTCTTGCTAATACTCTCTAAATACTAATACTCCATAAATACTTATTCTGATTATGAAGATTAGCTTTTATAAATCCCTAAAATAACGAATCCATTCTAGAAAACACTAAGTAATGCCCAGGTTAAAGAATTTTGTATGAGAATAATAACTTCTTCCTTTTCTGTATGAGAGCATCTAATTTCATTTTAACAAGAACATAAAAACATTTATCGTCTGTCAAGAAATGTGTATATACCAGCTGACAATTGTTCACAAAAATATTTTCAGTAAAGACCACTCAAATAACATTGTTGGAAATCAAATATCACTGGGGCTTATTTGCTGTTCACTGGAAATACATATGATCAGTGGTATTATCATTTGTTCCTAAATTTTCACTTTTAATATTTCTAGAACTATTTATTTGAATTGCAATTAGAATCACAGAATCATAGAATAGATAGAGTTGGAAGGGACCTTAAAGATCATGGAGTTCCAACCCACCTGCCATGGGCAGGGACACCTCCCACCAGATCAGGTTGCTCCAAGCCCCATCCACCCTGGCCTTCAACCCCTCCAGGCATGGGGCAGCCACAGCTTCTCTGGGCAACCTGTTCCAGTGCCTCACAACCTCACAGGAAAGAATTTCTTCCTAATATCCAATCTAAATCTCCTTTCTTCTAGTTTAAAACCACTACCCCTTGTCCTGTCACTACACTTCCTGACAAAGACTTCCTCTCCTATTAGATAGTAAAATTGTGGGCATTGAAATATGATAAATAGTTATACTTAAGATCATTTTGTATTTGTCAATATTCAGAAACCAGAATACTCACTAAGCCTGATCTGTCCCAGATCACTGATTCAGCTTCCCTGTAGTAGATAAGGTGTAAGAAGAAGAAGAAATACCGTATTTTCTTCCTTGTTTCTGGCAATTACTTCTGTTGAATAGGTGACTTCATCTTTCCCTTACTCTGTTTGTAATTCTAGGACAATTGCCAATGACATATTTTCACAACTATTCAAAGGCATCATTCAGGACTTGTTTACACAAAAATCGCCAGAGAAAATATTCACCTGAAATACAGTTCCCCTTTCTCTTTGGTCAGTGGTACCCATCAGAAGTGCTAGGATCTTTTTTTTTTCCATAGCAATTAATAGGAAATTGCCACCATCCATCATTTTTTATACAACTGATATTCATATCCACTAGGGAAATATATGAAAGACAAATACCCGAATTGCTTAAGGTTGATCTCAAGGTCAGTCAGAATGATCCACAGGAAACATTTACAGGCAGTTGAAATTGCTTATAATTTGTCAGTAATCTTTTGGAGCAGTCTATTGTAGATAAGTTGTGTCTTGATAATTTGGAGTGGCCAACATGACTTTTGATTCAAAGAGACAGGCTTTGAGTAGGTTAAATGAAAGAGAATGCGTTTATGTAATCTTAAGCCTTCCAAGGCAGGGAGATCAGTGGTAGACATCTCCCAGTGGTGCTCTCTTACGCTGTGTGGGTTGATGCACTAGTTTGATTTAATACCAGATTATAGAGCCATAACCTTGTACTTCTTTTTGTTTACTGAAAAAAAGAAGAAAAAAGAAAAAAAAAAAAAGCAGTGATTTGAAAAGATGTAATTTGTGTGTGTTTTTAGAAGACCTGTCAATAGAGCATGTTTGAAACTAATGTGTCTCAGAATCATAGTAAATCTGTAAATTGGATGTTCAACTCTTTTTAATATACATTTTGAAAATGTCACTATTTTCCCCATATGAGATGATGACCCACCACTCTAGAAGTTTTGCGTGCAAGAAGTAAGACACCAAGTAAAACAGAACCATTGTATCGCTATAGCAGGAAAACACATTGAAAATTCAGGAACATAAACTCCTGGTAGAAAAATAAATATGTAATTTTTGTTGGGCTCCAGAGAGGAGCGATTTATGGATCAAATCACCAAGGGAGTCAAAAGAACAGTCAGAGCAAGTATTAATGTACTGGAGCAGTCATCCAGTGTTAAGATTAAGGGAAGAGAACTAGAGGGCATTTTCATTTTTTTAATGTTAACATTTGTCAGCTATAAAGAAGGATAATATCAGATACAGTCAAAAAGATTCTATGATTTTGGACACTACACCCTCAGCACTTGGAAATAACCTTTCAAGATTCAGTCCTTTGGGGATTTTTTTCTTCCACATGCTTTCTTTCACCTTTATTTTTAAATGAAAATATTGTGCCTAAATATTAGAGTACTGAGCTCTTCCAAACAGCTGAAGATGGGTCAGTTATAAATTAATAGGTTGGGTGGGGTTTTTTTTGAAGTCGTGAGAAATCTCTGCAAAATGCCAAAATTCATTCAAATTCTTATGCATAAGAGAGGCCGCATATGTTCAAGGAAATTCATATCTGTGCAGTTTTCCTATGGTTGTTTTACAGTCTGCATCTGAGTGAATTCAATCTCAAGAAGATGAAAAGAATGTGCTAAATTGCCCCATTTTCTCAATACTTTTTTTTTTTTCATCTTGCTTAAAATTCCAGATTCTTTCTTCATATAATTTTTAAAGGATCACAGCCTCCTAGGAAAAACTGATACAGTTCACTTCTGAGAAAAACCATCTGCTCCTTTCATTGCCCTGGTAGCTGTCCTCTGCACCTCCTCTAAATTTTACCACCTTTTCTAGGAAATGGAAAACCAAAATTATAGGCTAGATCTGTTCCCACCAATGCCTTGACAGATGCCTGACAGATTTTTGTTTCTACTGGAAATACCTCCAGTACTACCTGTTACAAATGCATCTGTTCTATTTATTTTATTTGTTGGTTTATATTACCCAATTTTGGCAGCTGAGAAACATCCTATGGTAAAGTATTTCATGGGGTCCTTCCCTCAGCCATTTCCACATGCTGACTCCCAGTTAATACTTGAAGTCTGTAAGTCCACAAACTTCCACTTTATATTAATGAGTTTTATCCCATTGCTGTTATGCAAATACTGTGGATGCTCCAATTCTTTCTAACACCTCTTACCTTTGCCAGATGATTTTGCCAGCCACATCCTCTTCTTTGTGCCAAAGTCATCAGTGAAATTTAATGTAACATTGTTCCTAGGAATGATCTGGTGGGGTTTCCATTGTTAAGTTCTCTCTGGCCAGAGTTTTCGATAGCAGACTGCTCTCATCCTTCCTAGTAGCTAAATCTTTAGACATCTTATGATCTTTCCACTCTCCCTGCACCAATATGGCTAATAATTTTCCATACTGTGCCACAACAAACACTTTACTGCATTGATACCGCTGAGGTCTTCCTCTTGTAAAAATCTGCTATTTAAGAAAGGGAAAGATGCTAGTTTAGGCTGACAAAATTTATCTTCGGTAAATATGTATTTCATTATAAACTCATCTCTACTTATTACCATGGTCTTAAATAAGTCTCTTTATCAAAATGTTATTTTCACAACCAGAATAAAGTAAATGCTGAATTTTTTCAATCACAGGGAGTATGGTCTACTTCCATCTACTAGGATCAGGACAAAAAACATAATTAAAAAAAACCAAATGGGTTGGTTTTTTATATATTTTTGAAAGATTGTGAAGATTGAATTGATCATTGTCTCACAACTATAAGCAAAATTTCACTGCAGTGGAAGGCAGCAACTTTAATAGCTACTTGCACACTCCAATAAGGTAGTAGGCAGTAATTAAATGATGTGTAGGCCTTCCCCTACAGTAGTTGGTATAATTACTTTTTTTTTTTTTTGCTACTGAAATATTAGAAATTTGGTATAAAGATTAATAGATCTTTCCTAAATCTGGTTACTCAAAGCATGGAGGCACCTTTTTTTTCGTTTTTGCCACTGATTTATTTTTTAATTTCATTATTATTTAGATGTTAAATTGCACTTCATGATTATGTTTATTCTCCATTAGTATTTAATATTTCTTGATAAATTCTTTCAAAGTATGGGATGATCTTTCAACACAGTAACAACAAATTACATTATCCTAGAGAGCTACAACAAAGCCCACACATTGCTTATGTATTACTTGTTAGGGGCTGCCAAATGTGGCAGCCCAACAGACACAAAGCTACCACAGCTCCATACCCCCAGGTCTAACAAGTAACAAGGCTGAGCAGGTGGTGCCAGAACGCACAGGCACATATATCACACATATGTACCACATACATCACCAACAGACACACAGAGCACTCACACAAACACAGCACCAGAAGCCTCATCCTGCATCCCTTTCTGTCTGAGTGGGATGGAGGGCCACTAGTGGCAAATATGCATATATACACACACAGGTATATATGAGATATTTATTTATATATATACATACATATATATCTCACTAGCAATCATGCTTCGACCTCTGGTTCCTGGCACCATGGACACACCGTCCCCCAGCCCATTGTTTGACTGTGCTGGCACTCACAGCCCCATACACACAAACACTGAGCACACAGCCCTTTGCCCAGGAAAATACCTGGAAATAGAGTTTAAGGAGAAGACAGGGCAGACAGCACTGATAAAGTGCAGGGCACAGCCATGCAAATGTTCTGACCAGGAACCTGGTCACACTCAACTAGGTAGGCCCCTTTTATTCCCTTATACCTCTAGTTTCCCATGCTTGTTTCTCCCCAAAGCACTTATATCCATCCATTTTCCAATGCTCTTCCCCTGCATTCCTAAGTGAATCCTTAGGCTACAGCCCTCTCAGTCAATAAGGTGCTCCAAAGCCATTCTCCTTGACACACCATGTTGGGTGCCATCCCTGGCCCATGGGGTTACCACTGTCCATGATAGCCTTGTTAAGTGTTGTCCTCCTCCAACAGAGCTGGATTTTCACCTGAGCTCGTACAGCAAGCTCAGAGAAGAGAAGGCTCCTGGGAGACCTTAGAGCAGCCTTCCAGGATCTGAAGGGAGACTGGAGGGTTGCTGAAGATGGACTCTGTCAGGAAGTGTAGTGATAGGACAGGGGTAAATGGTTTTAAATTGGGAGAGGGGACATTTAGATTAGGTATCAGGAAGAAATTCTTTCCTGTGAGGGTGGTGAGGCACTGGAACAGGTTGCCCAGAGAAGTTGTGGCTGACCCATCCCTGGAAGTGTTCAAGGCCAGGCTGGATGGGGCTTTGAGCAACCTGGTCTGGTGGGAGGTGTCCCTGCCCATGGCAGGGGGGTTGGAACTCAATGATCTTTAAGGTTTTTTTCCAGTCCAAACCAACCTATGACTCTATGATTTTCACCTTCCAGATATAGCATTAGGAACAAAAAAGCATAATTACAGAGTATGTGGTAGTTTTAGAAGTAAGGAAAGGTTTCGCTTTACCTCTTCGCATTCAAACCATGAACCATAGCCATAAGTGACTGCTTCCTGAGCCTGTGAAAGATCAGCCCAAACTAGAAAAGTTAGCATAAAACCAGTCTGAATATTTCCCCCCTTACAGGCATGAAGAGCCCTGATAACCTGTTCAGATAACCTGTGCCATTGCTTGCTGTGTCCTCTTTCAGTAGTCTTTCATTGCCTGCTTACCCCACGTCTTCTTTTTTAGAAGACATCTTATTTCCATTATGAAGATCTGTAAAAGCAGATCTGACTTCACATCTGACTTACTGGTTTTAAAAAAATATATATATTGCCCTTTGAATTGACCATCTCTGTAGCTTCAAGCAGCATCTTAATAGCAGTTCAATATCTAGGACGAAGCCGTGTGAGCTCAATTTGTGTATTAACTCGTAAAATTTCCAGCTGACTTTTGTGCGTATTCCCATGATAAGTTTGCACTGAGTTACGTACAGTTGGTCCCACACACTTTTGCAGAGTCAAATTATTACTTATGGCAGGACCAGGGCTGAGTAAAAGACCGAACAACGGGTGAACAGATCAGGAGGGAGTGAGAGGGATTCAAAAGACTTTGAAAAAGCTCAGGAAATCTGACAAGAAGAGAAAGATATCAGCCATTTTTTTAACCTACTTTTACATTGTATTTCAATCCATTTTAACTAGGAATTCTATTTCTTGGCAGAACAATTGGACAAAAGTAGGTCTTGTGTAAGTCTCCAGTGGTGTTATAGTGAGTTATTGCACATCTGATTCCAACTTGGATAAAACTCAATGAAGTGTTAAATAAATCAATGGTTTCTACTTCTTCCTAATAATATTGTCATGGAATCATTTTATAATTACGATAAGGCTTCAGCAGTGCCTGTCAATGATCAAATGGCAATTTCTCTGGGTAATGCAGCCAGCCGTCAACGTTTAGTCTGATACACAGGAATACAAAAGGAGCAAGTATACCTTAGTAAATCTCACCTTGTAAGGTTTTTACCATCTGCCTGAAGTATTTTGAAGGCTTAGTTTCTGAACTCAAAACAGGAAAACAAGAAAAAGAAAGGTGGAGATTTGGCCTACTGATTTTCTGATGAGATTTCCAGGGATGAGATCTGCAAGGTGAGAGAGGTGAGTGTACTTCTAACATTTACCTTTATCAAGCATCAGATTGTGCATGAGCATCCTCTTTCCACCACAGCCACTGTCAAATGAGTAGTCAAAACCCCACAGAAACTCCTGGGAGGTTCTGAACCCAAAAGGTACCATCTCTGTAGTGAGTTTCCTGAAACCCCACAACCATCTGATGCTAGCAAAATAGAAGTTGCATGTGAAGAGCATAACTACAGTCTTAATTAAGTGCCTTTAAGGAATCAGTTCCTTAATAAGGAACCAAATTGCTAAATTAACTTCACTTTTTGCCCTTGGACAAAAAGCCTGCAAAATCAAATATCTGCAAAAAGTTTGGCAGATCCTACAGAGAAAAGAGAATTCAAATGACTTTTGTCAGCTGACACTTATTTACTTCAATTATTTGCTCTTATAAAATACTGACATCTTTCTTGGCCTTCTTGGTGTGACTTCTGGATGCTTTCTGTAGGTCTGAGACATCTCTTCAGATCACCAAACCTATTTTTCACCAGTAAATTTTAAGATCATTTAGTAAATAGCATAGGCATATACATTGCTTTTTATACATAAATGCTGAGTTGTGTCTCATGATCCTAAAGGATCCCATAAAAGGATGAGTGAAGACATGCCATAGTGTACAAGAAGAAAGTAGAGATAAACAGAATTATTCAAAAAGAAAGAAAATACACTGACTACAGTGGGATTTTGGTTTTGATTTGGGATTTTTGGGTATTTGTATGTAGAGAAGTAAAATACAGATCTAAAGCTTTGACTTTTGCAAAGCTGAAACTATTGGGTAAAAGCTATTCAGGAAGATGTATTGAAGATGTTGTGGGCCCTCGGGTCAAGGTTGGTTCTCATGGACCTTCACAGTGCTGCTTTCCTGATCTGATTTTCCCCCATTAAATCTTGTCCTGTCATAATCTTATCAGCAACTCTGTATTCCAGTTGGAAAACAGAATTACAAGAAAACACTTTCATAACCCAGGAAATAAAATCATTATGTGAGATATGTTTGACTTATATATGAAGTACTTTTATACTTAAGGTTTCATTTCTAACCCATTCATTTCAAACAAACTTTGGCCAACAATACTCTTATTTTAACTATCCACATCAAAATTTTGCATGGCAGCATGATAACCAAGCACAACCATCCTTTCCTGAAGCACATAAAGGGAAATCAATCTGGTGATCGATCATTAAGATCTGGATCTGACTATGACTTCAGCATTAGTGTACTTGTGCACATTTTTACATATTTTGCTAGATTTCGTCCTTTATATGTAACCTCAGGCAAGTATCTCAGCATCTCTATGAATCAGGATTTTGATATACAATGAGATTAAAAGTGATTTTCCATCTATCAAGAGGCTTGCAAGGATAGGCACTCAACATATAAAAAGCTAAGTAGTATTAATATCATTTAAAATGGTTCAAATAAAACACTGACACAAACAAAAAGAATGTAAAACTTCCCTCCTGTACTTATCTAATGCTATTTTGCTGAATATGGAATATATTATTGGAATTAAAGTAAATAACATCAGAAAACTGAGAAAGAGACTGCACCATGAATTAGGATTATAAATTCTCCAGTGATATTTTTAGCTTGTCCCCTGTGAACACAAAATACTTATGATTCCAAGTTAAACCACATCTCACATTTCTGTGCTGCTGTCACAAAAATAAAATTATGCTAAATGCTTAGTTCCAGTTCAGATGAGGTTAAGAAGAACATAATTAGGTAAAGAAATCTTTGTTTGGGGGAACAAAAAATAGAAGGCATTACCATGTCAATAAAAGTATCCTGATACTCTATTTGACTATACAAGTGACAATTCTGTCCCTTCATTTAATCTCTTCTGATTCACTGTTGTCAATTACTTTAGATATATCCATCTTGACAAAATATGGTACACATTAACGTTTTATTTCTTAAGTGTTATCTGTATTTTGAATTTTAATTGTTGCTACACTAGCTAGCATTTCTTCATATACTTGAGTCAAGGCATTAATATTTCAAATCATGAAATGACAGGAGTCTGTTTCTGTCTTTTATAATTGGTACAGTGTTATTTTCAAACAGTGCTTTTTATATGAAGCTCTGTTTCATACAGTCTGACAACTTGATCACTGTGATGCTGCAATATTAACTTATATTTTGGCAGGATGACATTTCTTGTAACATCCATACATTGCCTTTATTTTTATTTTATTCCTAATCCAAGAAAATGCAGTGATGTCCTCTTACTGGAGGAACAAATAAGACATTTTATTGAAAGTATTCTTCCTAAAAGTGCTATTTAAGAAATGATACACTAAAATTGCCCAGTACTCCAAGTCATAAGGTTTAGGGAGATAATTTGTAAAAAGGCTAAAATTTGCCTTTAAAAAAATAATTATTTAAATGCATACTTAGTGAAATTTACTGATAAGTGTAATTATAGAAAACACTGGATCCTTTAGCTAAAGCTCACAAGAGGTAAAGTGAGCATGCAGTTCAATATTGACGCTATTTTCTTTCCTGCAGTTGAATAGGTTTCTTAGCTGGTACTTGTCCCGAATTCTCCTATGCTGCTAATTCTGACAATCATATCTCGAGCTCTGATTGCCCTTGATTGCAAATTCTTTGAAAGCTCCACAGCATAATCATGCCTTTCGCAGTCTACCTTGCCAAAATCAATGCGGAACATCTCCTTGAGTCCTTCTGCTTAGTACCTTTTGAGTAAGGCAAAGCTCCATACATTTTAGCTTTCCAGGGAGGTTGCCTTTGCCTTAAATGAAGACTTTATTATAAGTTTCACGTGCACCTTACACATAGCTACGTAGGAAATTGATTTTTTGTTGTCCTGAGGGTCTTTGTAGGTATCACAAAATTAGCTTGGCCAAGATAAATGTGACTCCATAGTAATTTTATAGGCTAACAGGCTGCAATCCTGACAGCACACAACTTCCATTAGTGACACCCAAGCCAGGACAATCTTGAGAATGATGCAACTCAACAGGATAAATAGAGGAGTCTATAGAAGAGAAAGTAATCTCTGCCTTTTTAGCTTACAGCTTGGGTAATAACATTCACAATTAGTCATGAAGCTCTCTTTAACTACCTGGGCTGCCTGAAGAAATGGAGCAATACTTCCCAGCTATAACACCAAATCCTTACCGACTGAGCTCTGTAAATGAGAAAAATCTCCACTTTTCTCTGATGCTTCTACCTTTCACAGGTAGAGAACAGGTTTGAATTACTAAAATGAACTCTGAGACTCTCTCAAAATTTGGTGTTAGCTATTTTGTAACTCTTGTGCAATTCCAGCATCATTCTTTTCCATTGTTTTCAAACGACTAAAGAAATAACTAGCTGAGATGGTATTTAACTTCAAACAATCTGTCGGAAACACGGCCAAATGCTTAGTTCCTCCCAATAGTCAATGGTTTGACTGCATCCTCTGAGACAGAGAGCATGGTCCCCCTTGTGCTGTGGCATCCTTCCAGCCACCTACAACTATAAATTTCCTAAAAAGAGATGCAAACACTCTAGTCCCACTGAGTGTTACGCTTTCTAATAGCAGGCACTGACAAAAGAGGCTCCACTTAAACACTGCAGTGGATAGCACCACCCATCTCTTCATGAGCAACTGTTGGAAAATATCTCTCAGACCCTAATAATTGTTCATTAAGCTGTCAGCTACTCCTCCTATGTAGCTATCAATTCTGTCTCTCTGCAGAAGGAAAAAGAGGCAACGTTAAAGGTAACTGCAACAGGAAAAAGCAAAGCTGGGTTATTGTTGAGCAAATAATTCACTGCGAGTTATTTACCTGACCCTCTTAACCTCAGATTCTGTTTGTGCAGTATCTGTAAGCAAGCTTTTTTCTCAATCAACTACATTTGTTGCCCAAAATTAGCCAACCAAAATTTTGGCTACATTCTGTTTAACTGCAGACCAAACACAGAAAGTCTTCTGCAATTATTTTCTGTTTAATAACCTCTATTTGGTCACTGTTAGCCAGTCATCATTTATTAAATAAATCACATGTCATCGTCTGTTCCCCTATTACACACAACCATATTTGATGCAAATATTTGCATGTGGAAATCTCAAATTTGTATTTTAATTACATTTGTGTCAGTGTTTTCTTATTAGCAAGAGAGCTAATGGAAAATCAATGCAGAAGAGGTTCAAGCATGGCTGGAGCAAATCCGATTTAAAATGGGAAAGAAAACGTGTGGAGCAAAGCTAGCAGTCTACTTCCACCATCTATATTAGCCTGGCTGAATGTTTTAAAAATATAATAGCAAAACAATTAGCAAGCACCTATAATTTCATGCACAATATTTTTTAGACACAAAGCAGCAAATGTCTTAATGTCTTAAGCCTTACTGAAGAAAGTAAAAATAACTAACATCATCCATCCATGGATGAAGTTAAGAAATCTGACTATGATGAAGAAAACTCATGGGAAAGGACTCCTTGCCTTAAGAACATTGTGCAACCAGACGCCATTTACCCTACAAGAACTCAGCCTTAAGAAACTTGTTCTGGTTTGGAGTACTATGTGTTGGATGTAGTTCAGACCTATGAAACCAGTATGTTAACAGAATCATAGAATCATAGACTGGTTTGGATTTCAAGAAACATTAAAGATCATCTTGTTCCAACTCTCCTGCCATGGGCAGGGACACCTCCCACTAGACCAGGTTGCTCAAAGACCCATCCAGCCTGGCCTTGAACACCCCCAGGGATGGGGCATCCACAATTTTCCTGGGCAACCTGTTCTTCCAGTCTACAAGCTGGAAGCCATGGCTGGATATAGTAAAGAGAGAAAGTTCTTCCACTAGTGGCCAGCAGAAATCAGGAAGATCTTAAGAGAAATTAGGAAATTTGAAATCAAGACACAACAAGACAACAATGGAAAAGTTTGTAAGACAAACAGACAGCAGAATACTACAGGGTCTTGCCAAGGTAAGCACTGGCAGGCAGAGGAGCTGGTGAGGTACCACATGCAGAAATATATCCAGATGGGCTTGAACGAGGAGAAAGCCAAAACCAGAAGAACAATGACCCTGCATTGCTTTCTAAGTCTGGCTCATTTGGAAGGGGATGTTATCTGATGTCACATGCAAAATGTACACTCAAAATTATTGCTGTCCTGCTAGGGGACTTGTCTACTGCATAGTGTACATTATTTATTAGGAATGATTTGTCTCTCTTTAGTAATTATTAAAAACCCAACATTTGCTACCAGAGGCAATACATTTGTCATATTTATATTTATTCATACTTTACAGGGAAAATGTAATATCTTACATAGCATTTTGGTCTTTATTGGTAATGGTTATCACTCAGTTATTGACATTTCCAAAGTATCTAAAGAGGCCAAGTCAAATCAAAGACTTAACCTGTGTCTCCCTTTAAAAAACTACACCAGTCAATCAAAAAACACCACCACAGTTAGACTATATCATAGATGAATTTCTGTGGAATGCCAAATGCAAAATATGTATAAGTCTGACTTACAGAACTTTCCTAGAAATCAAACTGTTGGCATGAATATGCCTATGTGAAGAGGAGCCACTTGTCCCATTTTTTTGCAGTGTTGCACACAGATCTGAGCCATCCTACTTGAAAGGTTTGCAAAATTTATTACCTAAAGATACTCAAAAGGTTGGAGATGCTTTAGGTGCTGAATCCCAGTGTGAAAAGACTTTTATGGAAAAATCATTCTGGGTGACATGGAGTGACCTCATCTCACACAGACATTGCGTTTTTTCATTCTGCTGAGAACTGATCATCAAGGCAGGCTAACTGAAACAGTCAAAATATTAGCAGAGCTGAATATCACACCAGTCAGCTCAAAACAAAGGCGAGTTGTGCCAAGCCACAGATGATTTTCCATAGATGATTCTATGAAGTACGCTTTTTTATTTCCGTAGAACTTCATTACACTTGACACATTCTAGCTGATTGCCTTGCACAGAACATAAATTGACCTTTCTGTAACAGCAGAAGAAAACTCAAAGAAAAGCCAAGCATGTGGAAAGGTGATGTAATTCACACAGCAAAGCATCTGGAGTAGCTGAAAGTTGTATATTGGGCTGAAGAACAGGTATAATGTAGACAAGGTGGATGCTGTCATCAGTTTCTTTCACTGAAGTGCTGCTGCCTCTATTTTTTGCCTTCCTTTATCCCTCACACACAGGTTTTATGCAATGATTAGTCAGCATTACAACTCAACCTGTCCGATGGTTACTGGGAACAAGCATACTGTGTGAGTGCTGTGGAGCTTCGATTTACAGAGCTTGGTGAGTCAGCTGGCCCTCAGCTGGAGTCGCTGTTGGTTTAACATTATTTAGATGTATGCTTAGCAGCTTCTCCTAATGTTTCTCATAATGTATGTTTTAGCAGTTTCTCATCTGTTTCTCATAATGTGAACTAATGTGTCTGACTAAACTAATAAGGGAATGTGGAGGATGCTGAACACAATCTGCCAGCCACCGCTCTCCTCCCACACATCACCATCCTTTCATTCAGCTTCCTTTTAAGTGGGGAAAAGAAAGAGTTATGAGAATATTAGAAAAGCAATTAAGGAAATAATCAAAGAAATTAAAACATTCAAATGAATGAGTGTGGTTCTTACATAAGTCCGATACCTGGTCATATACGTGCTTAGACTCATCATCTTATGAAATTGCCACATTTAGTGACATCCGTCTGCTGCATCTTCCATTTACAGTTTGTCTTCCCTGTCTCATATGCTGAAATCAAATGTCTGTGCTCTGTAGGGAGCACAGCTGGCACCAGGAGACTCTGCATGGCTATAGAGATTTCTTCAAGCAGCTCTTATCACACAAGTGGACTGCAAATTGCAAACCCTTTGGTTCATGTAGCTTCTCCCCTTTCTGCCTGTCAAACACCATGCAGGTCTACTTTCCCATTATCAGCAAGCCACTACTTGGAAAGAAAAAGCTGAACACTGGATTATGATACCTTCCTTTTGACTTCATATTTTCTACTCAGGTGTGTATCAGTGGTGAAGACTTAGAAATAACACTTGATTTTTTCTTAAAGAGATGTAGCCCGAGAACAACAATTTTTATACCACCATGCTTAAGCATTCTGGTTTCAGTTGCTTGTGTTGCCCATTCTTTCAGCTTGTAAAGTGGTCAATGGTATGTGACGTGGAGTGGTTCAGTTGTGCAATTTTACTCAATCTTCAGAGACCTCTTCCACTGGCTGACCAACAGCAGGAAACTGCCAAACCAACAGTTGGGTTGAGCAAGATTGCCAAAATCCAAATGTGGTTGAACACGGTGAGTTTGAAACAACCTCAAGATTTGTAGAGTTCACATTCTACTTAAGATTGATGGGGG
>VZRU01020572.1:146327-168259 GCA_013398155.1 Pedionomus torquatus | reverse complement strand
GGGGAATCAAAATGAGATAAAAGGAAAAATGACACAGAAATAATTGTGAATAGGGTACAGTAAAATTTGGATGCTGTACAGAGGTAAAGGCCAAGGAAATGCAAGAAGAAAAGCCTGTACAGGAATAAACATGGTACAAACACTCTGATCATCTAAGCCTTTAGGTGGGTCACCCATACCTAATACCCACCCATCCTTTTAACTAACAAAAATTTTAAAAAAGTGTAAATGTTTTCCATTTAGAAATTGAATTACTCCCACGTTACATTTAAAAGGGGAAAAAAAAATAAAAATGAACCTGCACCACACAGAAACCTGCTTCAAACAGCAGCATGAGCTGCTGACAGAACTAGTTTATACAGAGCTCTTCCAGAAGTGATATCACACATTTATGGAAAGGCTTCCATGGACTTTGGGGGACTTTGGATCAAGACTTCTCAAAATTGATAAAAAGACCAAGTGCCTTTCTTTATGCAAACCCCATCAAATGGTCGGATGCAGACATGCCTGATCCTACTTCCCATATCACAGCTAACAGTTTGTTTATGTGGATTAAGATTCATTTAATGTCATGAGGTAGCATGGGACAGGTTTGTCCTGAGGTTGCCACTGTAGCCACAGGACCATCAGCATTAGCTTACTGAGTACTTGCTCAGAGCCCCATGGTCTGGACCAGTGATGATGTGAATGCATCTCCACTGACATGATGACTCAGTCTAGTTTAGAGTTATGTCAGCCACGGTCAAGAGATGCAGTCATCTCTCTGGTCAAGACAAAGCCACAGAGGACCTGGAAACCAGTGGTATGACTAGGCAGAAAGATAATTAGGGATGGAGTTTCCTCACTCAAACTGCTGCTCTAAACACCAAACCACTCCTCCCTGAGTGGGTGTTTTAGGACTTTCTATAGTCACATTTATTGTTCACAGCTGGGTAAATAAAAGATGATTAAGTTCTTACAGATTTATTAGTAAACATAAAATTTCTATCAAAGGTGTTTTGTTGGGTTTTTTATGAGTATTTCTTGGTGTCTACATCGTTTTGATCAGATTTGAGGGACAAACGGTTTGTTTCCTCATGGGTTTGTAGTAGCAGTTTAGACAGTTAAATCTAGTTGGTCATGCACTATTCTGAAGTATTTCCTTTGTTCTAAACAGAATTAAAGTGTAGAAATTCAGTGCAAGAGGGTGGTTTGCAGTCATTTCAGCTGGAAACAGAAGTACCTTAAATCTCATCAGAAAGCACACTCTTGTATTATTTCCAGCTCAGTTTTGCAGACTTGAGGATTGGATAAGCCTTGGATAAGCTTATCTGAGTCGAACCAGAACTCTCAAGCTTTTGAAGACTGCCCATCACTAATTCAGGACAGATTTGTTTTTCATTGACCAAAATTTCAAGCAACGCCATCGGCTGTTTGACCAGGCAAAGGGGGTGATACAAACTAGTACTGACTTTTATTTTTTTCACCTGTTAGAAAAGGTGCCAGGGGTTCTGTTGTAAACATTCATATTAAAGACACATCTTCCTTGTAATAGCGTGATTACAGTGGAGTTGTACATTGCTACTTCTATTCCGCTGGCCTTTTGTACATCTTGTATAGAAATCTCCACAGAGGTTCTAAGGACCATTTGGTAGGGAAAAACCCTAACTCTGGTATCTACCTAAACTTGTGAAAAAATGCCTGACCTGCTGTGTAATATGTGATTTGCCAAGTTTAAAACCCATTTCCCTCTCTAAGTGTTAATATTCAAGATGGTACATGAGCTAAAGTGCCCACCAACTGGAGTATCAGTCACAGTCCCCACTGTCATCATCATTACAAAATGCAAATGCATTTGAAGTTTCTGAAGTCTGAAAGGTGATACGGTGATCCATAAAGCTAAATTCTATTCTATTTCTATATCATTAGTATTATCATCAAGGAGAGATATTTTTTTTTAAATGATCTGCTGGGGAAATGGCATGCATTTACTGTAAGGTTAAAAATTATTTTCTAGCGGATGAGTTATTATGCAGGATTAGAATCTAGCAATACAAATACGAAGATGAGTCTCATCCATTGAAGCAATCAAGTCCTAAATATCCTAAAGACTGACAGGCTTAATAAAGTCATGAACACCAACTATAAAAACCAGATCAAAATAACAGAAGTGATAGGATAAAAACAGGTTTTCTCTGCTTGCCTTGGTTCACCCCAACCATTATCAGCAAAGACACCTCAATTTCTGGAGCACAAGAAGTACACAGCCAATGATTTATGCTGACAAAGGTGAGTTCATCTTTGAATCAGCATGCTATAGCCCTCACATTTAGTATCATGCAGGAATTTGTATTACTGTTCCCATAGAGATGTCCTTACATCAATGCTTGTGGGGCAAAGCCTCAACTGTGGGGCAATCCCTCAAGGATCATTGAGAGACAAGAAAAGTACAGGGAAGAGAGTCAATGTGCTCACTCTTTGGAACGCATGTGCCAAAAAATATGTCTCACTGGAGTACATACAGCCAATGACCAAATTCTTGTTGGGTAAGATAAGAAAAGGCACGAGGGTTTGTGTTGGGGTAATTTCACTTCTTGAGGGCTTGTTTTGTTGTTACAATAGGGCTGAAAATTATCCCTCAGGAAAGGTAAAAATGACTTCCTTAAGCTACATAACATAGATTTCACAGCTAAGTAATCATCTGATGACCTCCTATAGTGGTAATAATATACAACAGACCCACAAAGTATTATAAAGTTGTGGCAATATTTAAACAAATATCTACTTTGTTAAAGGAAACGTTTTGACCTTTCAGAACAGAGTTTCTATTTTCAGAATTACTTTCTGCTGAGATGTTTTACATTTCCACAGTCCAGCGGACTTTGTATTAAAACCGAGTTCTGAAATGAAATGATGGTCTTCTGGTGGAAGGAAATTCTTCTTTCTTCTGTGAAAGGGAAAATCCTTAATCACCACAAGTCACCAAGCAGCTGCTGTTGCTCTGCTTTAGCTTATCTTAGTTCAACAGCTTAAAAAAAAAAAAAAAAAAAAAAAAAAAAAAAAAAAAAAAAAAAAAAAAAACCAACAAAAAAAAACCAAACCAAAAACCCAAAATAAACCCCTTCTGCAGTCCCACTTCTGTCTTACACCAAAGAGTGAGCCCTGAGAGATCATCATAATGATGAATTTCCTGACCTGATACTTATCCTGCCCCTGTCCCTGACACCCTTGTGGTACCCCAGCACTTGGTCTTGCACCTGGAAGGGCTGGAGTCCTGCAGCAAGAGCTCTGTCAAGGCCTGCAGCAAGTCACAATTGGGTGCCTATTTTGTATGAGCTCCCCTTGTAGTCAAACAGACCTTGTGTGTGCAATTATGTCTGCAGTCTTGCATAATACAGTTTTTCCTTGTAATTGTCAGGTTATTAGCACAGTGTTTTAATTTTGCTTTCTCCCAATTATTTGCATGTTTCTTAATTGGAAGTCATTAGCATATGTAAATACTCCATTTCCATGGCGTTTTTCAGCATGAGCTCATTGTGTTGAATTAATTGGTTAGCTAAATAACCCCAAATGTTAAAGAAAAATCAGTGTGTACATACAGTGTATGAATATATATCTAAATACAGGAAAATTGTGTACAGTATCTTTTGTACATTGTTTAAAACGTGTTAAACAAAGCCTGTCTACCTCCAAGAGTTTCTAAATATATTTACTTTATTACATAATTGATTATAGGAACCCTGTTCATACACATAAAGAATAATATCTAAATTGCCTGCTTTTTGACAGAATTAAATTGCTTTCATATTGTAACATAATTTATTGTTTGGCAGCTGAAGAAGACCCTTAACAAGTCAACATTTGACAAAGGTTAACACAGTTACCACAGATGCCTTCCATTCAGAACCGAGTGCAAAGCTACTGTAAAAAATATTATTATTTAAAGGATATTGGACTTTCTAAAGGAAACCACAACAGGAGAGTTTAGGCAATATCTCTTAGAGCTGATGGGTTACTTTTATGTCCTTTTAAAAGAATGTGTGATTCACTTTGACAATTCGAAGTAAAGTAAAACACAGCTATAATGGCCAGGTTTTCAGTTAGGCTTGGTCATCATTATCACTTCATCCAATAGACTTTCTGCTTACAGGGCACTTCACGTTGACAGGCTGTTGTTTAGGAGAAGTTTGCACTCATAAGCTCGTGACCTTGGCATGAGACACCAAAATGCAGCACTGGGCTGAACTGCAGAATGGGCATGAAAATATTAACTGAGATGCCTGAGAAATTCATCGGTTGATCTTTGTAGAAGGAAGCACTTTAAGATCAGTAGTCGAAGAGGGCTCTGTAAATGCAAAGTATTAAGACTGTTGTGAGCAAAGCACATCTCCTGTATGTCTGCATACCCAAATATTCCAGTAGATCCACAGGAATGGGATAGCAGTCTTACCTAAATACAGCAGTTTTCCATGAGATTCAACAAAAATACATGAAAATTCACTCTGCTACCATTTATCAATTTGCCTTTGTGAAAAACACCGTTTTCTGAGGGGCATTTCCTCTGATCCTACCCTCACAGACTGCTGTGCTGTTAAAAGTTATCAGTGATCTAGAGGCAGTCTCTCTGTAATTTATGTACTCTAATGAAAGTTAACTACTCTTGGTTGAGATTTTCATCCATCTAAATTTGTAATTTGTTTAACCAGTATATCTTCTGACAATANCTCATTCACCTTTCCATATACTTTTTGAGGACAGCAAGACAAGCTATTGGGTCCTGCCACACGTATCTCTAATGTGCTGGGAAATGTTACCCACTGGTTTAATATATAATAAATTTTTTTCATGCTATGCTTGCTGTAGGAAGTATTCCTATGCCATAACTGTTTAAAGAGCAATGGTATTTAAAAGGTCTAGCTCATAAAACTTCTGCATATATTTTGCATTAACCTTTAAAGATTTCCCCCTACCCACCTCAGTCATTCATCCTTGCTGTATCTGCCATGCAGCCCAGCTGTTTGTCAGATCTACTCAGACAAAATCATTGCACAATCCTCCGAATAGATTCTAAAAAAATAAGGCAATTCAAAAGGGAAAGAAAAAAAATATTTCTGGATGATTTCCTAAAAAAACTACCCAGCATCAGAATGATGCTGGTATGTGCCAGAAAGTTCACAGCAAGCGTTTTGCAATAAATAGCATAGGAAGTTTGCCATACCATGATATTCTAAGGTACTGGAACCATCTACTCCCTATTTGCCAATGTTCCAGCTACAAAACATGGGGAAAAATATTTATTTACGTGTAGACAGGTAAATAACACATTGTTCTATTGATTCTTGAGAAATACAATTAATAATTTCCACCGTTTTTTTAAATTTTTCTTTTGCTACTTCACCAGGCTACTTTTTATTTTGTATGCTTATTAAAATATGCATTTCCCTCTCATGCATTGAATTGTTTTAGTTTAGAGAACATCAGATTTTCAAAGCTTCTTCAAAACTTTTTATTCTTGGCCTTCTCTCTTCTGTAGTGCCCCTTTCTAAACTAACCAGTAACAAGAGTTGACTACCAGCTCTATACTCCTCTGCTGATTAATTACTGCTTTATTTCTCTGCCCCAGATCATGTCTCCAGTCATTCACTTGAGCCCCTTTGGCTATCTCCCCAGGTTTTCAACCTGAATACCCCAACACTATCTCAAACAGACCATATTAAAATTAAATTCTTTACCTTGCTTTACCAAAGCCTAGCCAACCTGCCCTTTTCCTTTTATCCTATTTCAAATGCTTTTATGGTTTTCCTGCTCATCCCTCTTCATAAATAGTTTTATGCATATACTGTTTCTTTCATCCTTAGTTTCATTACTTGCTTCTCCTATCTAGTATCTCAAAAATCCCTTTTCCTCTCTCTTTACCTCGACTTAGAGTTGGAGTCTTTGTCCAGAATTCTCATTAATCAAGATAAGAAAACACTGATCCCTTTTTCTCTGGCTTGTACTTAACATTCTGCATAAGAAAGGGGTTTCTTACATTTCTTAAGGTAAGTGAAGGCTTCCTAAACCATCCTTACCATCCTTACCTCCCACTTCCCCTCTGCTGAGTGTCTGGGCCCTGCGATGACCCCTCTATCTCATCAACCTTTCTCCATTTCATTTGTCCAGTGAAACCCACTCCATCGCTCCTTCACATAACTTCTTGCCTTTTCATCTTTGCCATGTCCCAACAGCATCCATTCCTGCACAGGCTGAATAGCCCCGCTTCTCTCTTTTCACACCTGTATTTAAAGCGTTCCAAAGCAGGGACACGCACACATTCTTAACTTGTAGGATAGGCTCAATTTGCATTTTTCAATTTAAAAATATAGGTTTTGGAAAGGGTTGACATACTGTATGTCGTTCAAAGCATTTAAGACATTGCTATTGCTTGATAAGCAATTAGTTATCATTTATCTTTCCTATTGGAAGAGTATAAATAGCATAATATAATTTAAACTGATGGATATAGAATAGTATATATAGCAGTAATATTTTAAAATTTAAAATTAGAAGACAAATACAGCTTTTTATTATCGTCTAGATAGCCACAAAAGGGTAATCACAGCATGACCTAGCTGTTCTATAGCCAAGAAAAAAGCTACTTTTTATTTGGTATCAGCATCAGTTTTCACTTGAACAACACACTTCAAAATCTATAGAGCACCCTTTGTTTCTAAAGGAAGTTTTTATTCCTAGATATAGTTGCATTATGAACATGATTTTTCTTGCATCTGGTAACCGTCTTTCCCTTGATCGTTGTGAAAGTGTGACCTTGATCAAAATGTGGAGATTGGGCAATTGGCACAAGAATGTGTAGTTTGAACAGTTAATATTATATTCATCTCTGCAAAAAATCCCAAATCTTTCACACAAGTGAGGTTGCATAAGCCAAGAAATACATATCCCACTACTTTCACTTTTATGATTTTGGAAGCCATTAAATAACAAAAAAAAAAAAAAAAAAAGAACATTTGAAAGTCTGCCAAATAGTCAAGAAAAGAGGACTCTGTGTCTTTAAGCTGGGGAGAAAAATAAAACCCAATCATTCCAAATGTATTGCTTTAGTCATCTGGTTTCATTCTATTAATGACCTTTAACATCTGCAAAAATATTGTGAGAAGCTAATTTTGTTTGTACTGAGGTGGTGCAGAACAGTTTCTGGCTGTCAGTCTAGGATGTGCTATAAAATAAAATTGTCTTTCTGGGAGTCTGACAAAAACCTACTGTACAGATTCAGTTTATTTACAACAGCATGAAATGAAAAGAAAACAGAATTTTACAACACGCCAACATTGAAAAAATGAATAGTACTTACACATTTATATATATTTTAGTAATAAGTTTTCAAGATAGCCACTGAGATTAAGGGATCTATTTCGTATTTTGTGGTATTCCACAAAAATTTTAACCAGGGCAAAATATTTCTCTGCAAATGGTCTTCTCTAGAATTGTAATAGCCCATTACCCTGATTTTAAACAGAGCCCTCCTTAAAAACCAGAGAGTCAGCTCAGGCACAATAGGCCTTTAATTAAACAGAAAGCCTTGCAGAACAATAATGTCTGTCTCCCGTCTCTGTATCATGGTCATAAAATAGTGCAGCCTGGTAGAAGGGGAATGGTGCAGAGCTGTTCCAGCAGATGGGGAGCATTTAACTCCTCCACCTCCTTCCAGTCCATATAAGCTTCAGGGAAAAGCCAGAAGAGAGGTTGAAGAAAAATCAAAAATATCTTCGTATCGTACTCTACTCAAAGAGGGCAAATGGCAGCAGGTACCGCTGCAGAGGGAGGGCTGTAGCTTTGTTGGTGCCTGGCTCCCCTAACCAAGCTGGACTACCTAGTCCTTGGTGTTGCTTTGTCCCCCCATGCAGTGAGGACTGGAGGCTCCCAAGCACGCTCAGCTCTGGCCCCATGGGGTCTGCTGAAGGAGAATTGCAGACACTTTCTTGAGTCCAGAAAACTACATTTTAGCTGGCTTGGAAGTGAAATGTAAACTCACCCCAGAGGGAAATTCCTTCTTTCCAGTGGAAAAAAAAGCTAAAACTTGAGTTGGTGACTTCAAGGTGAAAAGCGTTGTATGTCATTAGCAGTCTCCACATCTACCCCACACCTTTTCTGAGCTATGATAAAAACACTGTTTCTATTTGTAACAGGAAGGGGGTTCATTAAGACACTTAGATGACTAAGAAATCTTTTTTCTTACATTTAAAGATAACCATAAAGTGGCATCTCGATCCATTATTTTCTATAGGGCTGCCTACAGTCTGAGGAGTTTTAATCATATTTTCCTAAGTTAGCAAGATGTAAATAATAATTTTTCTTTTTGATTCAGAATATTCAGAATATTAAATGCTAATAAAAACAAACAGACATAGAAAATTACATTCCTTGGTGAATTGTGATGATTTAGAGTGTGATACAACAAGAAACAGTGCTATAGAGTCATAGAATTGCCAAAGTTGGAAGAGGACTTTAAGATTATCAAATCCAGCTATGTAATGTTTTATTAGCTAAATTATATTAATCCTCTGAACTCCATACATATATGAAGATGAAGGTAAGAATGAGGTACGCGTTTCTCAGTGCACAACCTGGGGACTCATGCCTAGGACTGTGGAGGTGCTTCCTCTACACATGAATTTGGTGAAACTTCTACTGGAATTCTGAGCACAACTGTGTTGTCCATAAATTTTAAAAAAACACTGGAAAACTTTGTGAGGTAGCAGAAGGTAACTATAAAAATGATTTGGTGCCTAGAGAAATTGTCTTGTGGTCAATGATTTCAAATATCCAGTTCAAAAAATTAGTAATAAAGTTTGCAGTGGCCTACTTATGGTATGTTATGTGTTGTCTGAGGAAGGAAGCAGTGACTGTGAACTTCCTAATACAGAGATAAAGGAAGAGCAAGAGTTAATGGCTAAAATTTCCTTACAAAGAAATTCATATTAGAAATTTTGTCAAAATGTGCTGTAGATAGATAGATGTCTGGAACAGGAGAAATAGTAGCTTCTCCAGTTTTTATGTCATCCACTTATTTTCAAAGAGCTCCGAGAGTGACATTTTTGAGATATTCCTGTAAATAACTTCACCAAAAACACTCATATATGGATTGGCTCTTTCTGACTGTATTCCACAGTTTCATATGGCCTGTATATGATATTGTTCTTTAGGGGGGGAAATAAGTTTGGTGTCTTGTTTAATTTGTGAAGCATAAAGGGCAGCTTCGATGCAATACCAGTTGAGGCATCTTATTTTTGACCTTCCCAGATCAAAATGTCACTACTCTTTGGTGTAGCAAAATACTTTGACACATTAACACTTTGAATAAAAATGGAAGACAACCCCCTTGTCTACTAATTAGAGAAGCAGATGCTTTCAATATCCTTGTGTTAGCCTGGCATCATTTTTTCTAGGATATTGAAAATAGCGGCTCCTCTAATTAGTACACAGAGCTGATTATGTAAATTGCATGCATCTCATCTTGTTCAAAACAAGTTGTATGGACACATATAATCAACAACTTCAGGGAAAATCATGCTGATCCAAAAGGATAGGTGGCTAGCATGTAGAATCTAACACATACTTTTGCATATCCGAAGCAACAAATGCACAAACCACTGTCTTAAAAATGTTTTTAAAATTCGTCAGAAGTTAAAGGCTGAAATACAAAGCTAAATAAAGCAAACAGAAATGTTCCTCATGTGAAGACTGGGCTGAAATGATGTATGGTAAACATCAAGATTGGAAATTTATGGACCAAAATTACAGAAATTAAGCACAATTAGCAGGCAAAATAAAGAGTAACATATTCTATTCACTGCCTTCTTGGGGAAGCCTTGATTTGTCAAAACACATGGGGAAAAGGTGAAATCTAGTAAGAAATGGAGTCTAGCATCTTTGTCACAGATGTTAAACTCCACTATGATATCTTCAGGTCTCTGACATATTGGTTTATACAGTAAGTCTGTCCACACTGAGTTACAGAGCGAGTTCATACAGCATCAGCACCTCTCTTGGTATCTTCAGTCCTGAAGAACCTCTACAACTTGAAACTGGGTACTCAGGTTTCTTTCTTCTGGCAAATGTTTAGCATAAGTCTGACTTAACCAGCTATGAAATGTTGGCAACGTGCATAAATCTGTGAATAAAAAGCATGGTAATAATGAGGCATTTAAATAGCCTCATACAGATTTTGCAAGGTGTAAGAGCAGTTAGCAAGAACCTGTGCTATTTTGATTGTATTTTCAAGAGGTAACACTGTGAATCAGAAGCAGATGTTTTCTTTACATTATTGGTTATTGTTTTCTATCCATTTTGCATTTGTTGTTCTGTCTTTGCATTCAGGACTCTAACACCAATAAAGCAGACAAACCTTGAATCTATTTCTTTTTCCATAAACCATCTGAAATCCTGTCAATCAAAGGATTTTTCTTCAAAAATTCTTTCTGTTGAAGGGAATGGGAATAAGGAATATTGTTAAAATAAAAGACTGAATTATTATGCTGTATTACAAACGCTTTGTCCCTTGTTCATACAATATTTAACCTTGCCTGAAATACTTGCAATGGTAATTGTATGTCATGGAACTAAACAGGTCAAATCCTCCATAACTAAAATTTCAACCTGATTTGATTATTTAGTGTTGGTCTTGGGAACATCTTTTAAGCTTATTTATTCCACCAAAATCAGTACAACAAAACATTGTAAATACAATACAGAAATCTCATCTGTTTTCTTTATTTTTCAAAGCTTGGTTTTTGATCTTTCCATCTTGTTTTAGCACAGTAGATGTTCTTCTGTTTCTGAAACTTTTATGGCCACTAATTTTTATTATTTTTTTTTCAGAAATTGTTTTCCCATTGAAAACCATGTTTTTAATTTTATAATGTTCTAGTCCAGTATGGTTTCTTGAAATGCATTATGTTATCTGAGCAATTAGGAAGACACTTTTATAGTTTCTGCCAGCCTGACAAATATGTACTTACCTTGCCTGTCTTCTCAGTGGCTATCTCCAGTAGTTTCCTTTTTGAAGATTCCTTCACTGACTTCTCAATCAAGCTCCCAGAACTTCAAAAATACAGGTTAATGAGACAATGTGTAGGCTGAGGAAGTCAGTACAGCTATCCATTCTTCATGTAACCTTGCTGGTGGTTTTGGCAGCTCAGATACACCCAGTTTTGGGCAATCATACTGAAACACTATGTGATGGCAGAGAACCAGCTACAAAAGATTTCCCAGAGACAAAGGTTGGTGGTGGTGTCTTTTGAGTCATTTCCTTTGCTTTGGAGACAGCAAACCTACAGTAGCCTGTTTAACGCACAGATTCTGGGTGTGTGCCTATCAAAAAGAAAAGATGGTGGTTGCATTGAACTTTCTCTCCTCTCTAAGTACTAAATGAAGACAATTTTATGCATAAATTATGCATCATCTGCTTCAGTCAGATATTAGGACAAATATACAAAAAGGGACGTGGGAAGATATTATTCATTACTCTTCTCCAGACTAAAAAGACCCAAGTCATAGAATCATAGAATCATCAGAATGGTTAGAGTTGGAAGGGACCTTGAAGATCATGGAGTTCCAACCCCCCTGGCAGGGGCAGGGACACCTCCCAACAGACCAGGTTACTCAAAGCCTTATCAAGCCTGGCCTTAAACACGTCCAGGGATGGGGCATCCACGACTTCTCTGGGCAGCCTATTCCAGTGCCTCACCACCCTCCACAGCAAAGAATTTTTGCCTAATATTCAATCTAAATCTCCCCTCCTCCAGTTTAAAACCATTACCCTTTGTCCTATCACTGCGCTTCCTGACAAAAAGAGTCCCTCTCCTGCTCTCCTGTAGCTCCCTTCAGACACTNTGCTGGCTCATGTTGAACTTCTCATTCATGAGCACTCTCAAGTCTTTTTGCTCAGGGCTGCTCTCCAGCCATTCTCTGCCCAACCTGTATTTGTGCCTGGGATTGCCATGTCCCAGGTGCAGGACCTTGGTCCCTCAGCCTTTCCTCATAACAGATATATTCTAGTCTGCTCATCATCTTTGTAGCCTGTTGACATACCCTCTCCAGCAGTTTCCTATCCTTGAACTGGGGATCCCAGAATTGGACACAGTGCTCCAAATGCAGCCAAACCAGGGCAGAGCAGAGGGGGAGGATGACCTCCCTCAACCTGCTGACCACGCTCTTCTTGATGCACCCCGGGATGCCATTGGCCTTGGCCACAAAAGCATATTGCTCCTAGAATTCTTAGGGAGATTTTGCTAAAGGAGAATGTCCTTGTGTTGACATATGTCCCTCATTGTCTTCTGTTTTCTTCCTGAGGCACAATAAATGTCCCAGCTTTTGGTTTTAAGTTTCAGTCTTCAGGTAACTATAGGATGGCTGAAAAATAGCCTGCAACCATTCCTATGGATCTTATTCAACAATTTACTGCACATCACATGATACAGAATCTACATCAAATATCTTCCACAGTTTTTCTAAAGCTAACAGACCACAGAATCCTGATTTCCTGAGAAAGCACAAGAGTGTGAACAGTGTGGTATGACCTTTTCAGGGGGAAAAAGTAGCACTTTAGTGTGCAGATAAGCAGCCCACGTTTTCAATAGCATTTCAGATATATTAATGGTTTTTTTGCTTTCAGTCTGGTGCAGAAACTAGTATTTTCAGGAAGGTACTGTAAGAACTGGAGAGTTCATCCTTTTTCTTTCTGGGCAGGCACCCAATTATTCAGGCCAAAAGAAAAGAACTTTCTACACTTACAAGCCAACCTCTCTGGGAAACCTGATGTTTAGATGTTACTTGCAATGGCTTTTCCACCTCCATCTGAAGCAGCTTATATGGAGTGAAGACATTCAAGATAGGAGGAAAACTAAAATGCACTAGCTCCACAACACCAATTATTTTTATACTAAAAACTAGGAGCTACGTGAAAAAAAAAAAATTAAAACCTGGTACAAAACTTTAGTTTTATCTCCTTTTTCAACTGCCAAAGGGGAGAGGTGGGAAGGAGATGAGTTTTCCTTAATGGTCTCACAGTTAAGCCTGCCCACACAACCTCTGTAACCTTTCACAGATGAGTCCTTTCTTCCAGTCCCACCTCCATCCTGCAGGGGCTATCACCATCAATCCACTTTGCTCAGTACAAGCCTCATACACTTTCAGCTGCAATGCCTTTAAAACACCAGAGAAGCACGTGGAGAGCTTTCTCTTGCAGCTATGTGATCTCTTGTGACTTGTGATCCTTCATAGGAATAGGATGCTAGAGGTGGTGGGCCATGAGGCAGAGTGGCAATTCTGCCGACCTAGACTAAGAAATTGTGACCATCACTAAAATTCCCAAAAATCCCACTGCCATAATTTATTTACTAATGGAAAAAAGGACTAGAAACTCACAAGGGCAAATTTATAATAAATACCAAGATTTGTCAAAGAATTCATTGAGCCCCTTCACTGTTAAATTATCCAAGAGGCACCAAAAAATCATTGGGACCTGTGATTAGTCAGAGCATCTGTCATGGTAGTCAGAGAAGCACACAAAATGGAAGACTGACAGCATCCTCCTGCTGAATGATATTGGGAAAGGGGTAACTAATAGGTTTTAACTAAAGGGACATGTGAAGACCAAGACAGGATGGACAGGAAGACTGCTCATATCCTATTGATAATATATTCCATTGGAAGAATTTGGATGTAGATTAATTTAAATCTGTATCTACTTTGCCTATCATGATGGTTCAATCCAAAATATTTATAAACCAGTGGAAAAATTGCCACAGGCTTCATAAATACTAGGTCCACTTCTGAGAGCCATAAAGCCATAAATCCATGGCAACATTCACATAATAAAAAAAAAAAGAGTCACTTGAGTGCACTGGTAATTGCTAATACTTAGTTCAAAAAGAAGAGTAGAGGTTGAGCTCAGCAATACCTTGATCACTGATCCTAAGGATCAAACTCTTGTGAGGTTAGACCCTGCTGTTTCCCAGGAGCTGAGCTCTCTCCTGTTTGAACAGAGTATGACATTATGATAATCTTTTCATAAAGCCTCTTTCCAGTCCTCCTAGTCATATTTTTTTTAAAGAAAGTTTCTTCTCGTATCTTTCCCACACTGAAAGAAAAAAGTCCCTTATTGTAATTTGCTGTTTACCAAGTATGTGTTTTTTTCCAACAGGCAACTGAGTGTTTCACGTTATAACATTGATAGTTTCTGACTTTTTAATTGTCTATGACATTAATTTTAATTGTAATGCTTCGATGATGAATATTTATTATATACAAAGTAGTGCTGCTTCATTAGGAAGGGGAAAGAAAGAGTCATCTTAGGAAAGTGTAGTTGTCAACACACTTTCACAGAAACTTTGTTCAATTCCCAGTAACAAATCAGTGAAAGAGAGGATTTGAGAGATATGCATTGCACATTTTCTCCTTCTGTGAGTTCCTCAAAGGTAAAGACACCTTTTCTGTCATCAGCATGATGAGCATAGCTCTGACTGACAGAAATGTAGTGGATTTTATAGCCAAGAATATTGGCACCTATGGACTTGAAGCATCTCCTCAAGGCTTCTGAGGATCTAATTTAGACACAGTGGAAGTTAGGTGTTTAAGCACCTTGATGGATTTAGCCCTTAATCATTGAGATAATGTTTGCCTGGCACAACTCAGTGTCATGCAAGGTTATCCAAACAAAATCCATGGCAGGTTAGGAACCAGAATCAGAACAGCACCCCTAACATGGCACTCCTCTACCTCCTTCAAATATGAGTCTACACATAATTGTGTTAATCTAGTAACTCTGGTAAGCTGTCCAAAGAGAAGCTAAGCAGTAGATAAGGCCTAGAAGCAGGGGCATACAAAAAAAAAAAAAAAAGGTACAATTGGTTGAGAATCAATTCTCTGCAAAACAGAATCAATTCTGAACCACTGTAGGCAGATGCACCCCCTGGGGGAAGGACATGGGGAATGCCCTTTCGTAGCATGAGGAAACATTTTTGTGTCCATGTAGTTGTTTATTTGGTGGGTTGCAACGTTAGAAAACAGCTGGGTACATAAGTCACTGGGTAAAGAGCAGTTAAGTGCTGAAATAATCATAGAGGTGTTTAAGCGTCTTCAACCTCCAGCTTCACACTAATTACAGAATACACATGTTAATACATGGCACTAATTTATTAAAATCTTTTGTCTCTAAAATGGAAGTTGCTTCCATATCCAGTAGAATTCCTGGGACTGGGTGGCCTCTAGCAGGAACGTGAGTTTAAACTCCAAGAGAGATGCTAGTATTTCCTGGCACTGCCTTTCTTCCACCACCTTGCCCTTCTCAAAAGTTACATCTTGGTTTTGTTGATGATCTCCTACAGTGGGTGTCAGAGTAACGCCAACAGTGGTTTTGCAAATGCTGAAATTAATGGATTTCTTCCTTTATTCAGGAGTATGTTTTTACAATTGTCATTCCATTGTCCAGTGTGTGACTTATAAGATTTTTCCAACCACAGAATTTTGCCAGGTAGACACTAGATGAGGGTGGGCATCCTGTAAATTTTATTTATAGTATAGTTCTTTCCTATGTTCTCTAATTTTTCATATTCTGAAAACAGGCTGATAGTCTAAAGCTAAAGAAATTAATAACCAGCATTTCTATTATGCTACCTCTGAGGCTATCTCAGAATCAATATCAAATCAACACATACAACTTAATAACAGAAATAAAAAAAGTGTTATTCTTCGAGTTTGGAAACTCGACAGTGAAAAAGGAGGTAGACAAGTTTGCTTCTAATTGCAGTGTTACAAATATGCAAAAACATATTGATTAAGTAGTTAATACAGTTCATGCACCTTGGAACTCATGGTGACACTGCTACACAGAAAAGAATCAGGTAATTTGCTACTGAAGCCCTGTGTCAGGACATGGAATAAATTCCAGACCATCCAACTGCTATTTCTGTAGTTTAGGAGCTCAGATATAGGCCAGCAGTGAGCCCAAAGTTTTGACATTCAGGGCTATAGTTTAACCTGGATTTGAATTTCCAGTAAATGTAACGGGCCAAGAGATTTCACATCCAACATTCCTTTTGACCTATCTTTGATGGCAGCCAAAAACGATGGTTGTAAAGGGAACTGCATGATAGAAATTCACAGTGCTATTCAAATTTCCCATGAATGAATATCTTCTTCACAGTTATGACAGGTGGTGTCGGTAGTCTTGACAGATGCATCAAAGATTTAATGATATGGAAGTTACACCATTGTGGTGTTCTGATGCGCTGGCTAATGAGAAATCTCTGTTGGAGCTGAAACTAAGTGAGTCTTTAACAGGCAAAGCAACAAACAGGGAGCTTGAAAGGCAGAGTGAAAGAAACTTGTCTCCTCTCCTTTTTTTTTTGCTAATAAAAGCTCTGACTCACTAGCAAAACTGCTCTAATAAAGCACTGCACAGGAGTGTCACATCTACACAGAAAGCCCTGGAAACTGGATCGCTTCTCTAGAGTGGTGGCATGGTAAATTTTGGGCAGTCCTTGGATGCTTCACACTGTGGAGAAGCTCACTCCAGACATTTTCAAATGCCAATCTGGATCAACCCATTGGAACTGCTTTGTTAAAAATTACCTAATGACGTGACCATGAAAATGAAGCCTTCTTTCTTCGGAAAGCTAAAATTTGAGGATTCCCAAATTATTAGTTCTTTTTAAAAATCATTTATATTTGTCTTTATGTGCAACTTGGAAGGAAATATTTAACATAGTACTTTTCAAAAAAGTACTTCTCTTAAAAAATTAAGTGCAGCATAGCAGTAAGCAAATAAACTGTATTGTTTCATGATCAAGCTGGCAACATGCTGAAGGTACAATCCTGAATTTCTTGTGTGTTTGTGTTTGGCTTATAAGTATTATGTTTTGGAATAAAACCAGAAAAAGTGGTTTCCAGAAGCAAAACTGAAGCTCTGTATTTCATAAACACAGAAAGATGAGCTGATGACTTAAAATCTTTGGTCTCTGTTCATTTCATGAAGGAATTCTTAAATTTAGGTGGTGCAAAGTTATGTCCGGCCACACTTACCCAAATGATTTGTCCAGATCTTACACTTGTCATCAGGTGAAAGTACAAGAACAAAACACAAATAGCCCAGTCTTTGGATATACATTGGAAGAGAGTATTGTTTCAGATTTTCCTCCTTGCAAGTGTATTATGGAACAAAACAGTCAATAGATTTTTCATACCTTTTTCTTTGTATCTTTAAAATGCTATTATTTACCATCCTCTGACTAGGGCAATGCTTCTTAATAGCATATGATAACCTTTGTATGGATTTTTTAAATATATTTTTACATATATATAAATATTTAATCCCCCTTTCAGAAATCTCATGTGCTGTAAATCATAAAGAAGTCTTAAGGAATTATGTGCAGAACATTCTAAGTTTGCCTATAAAACTCCTGATGTAGGTAAATCCAGTAAAGTATGCCTCAGCTCAAAATTACGATCTGAAAAACCTCAGTAAGCTACCACCTGGTACTAGTGGTGCCCAGTCTTTCTCTCTCATTTCAGTTCCACCAGGAATTGTGCCATCGGACCCATCTTACAATGAGTAGCTTTGAGTCCAGCATAGTCTTGTTTTAGAAACTGATGATGTAAGTCTTCACCCAAAAGTTGTTTTCAGAGAAGGACATCTAAGTCCAAAATGGGATTTCCTAATTGATTACACTCTCAGTGCTTTCCATACTTCCATACTTCAGGTATGTCTTTCAGCATTGTTTAGCATGACTTACTCCTGAATTCTCCCAATTTAAAACGGCTACCCCTTGTCCTATCAGTACACTTCTTGACAAGGAGGAAAATCCCCACAAACAGGACTGTGGGGATGTTTTAGTGAACAATGTGAGAATATTTCAAAAATAAATTTTTCAAAGCTTTGAAATTTTGAGGAAAATTTGAGTAAAGAAAATACAAAATCTCATCATTGGCAGAGCAGAAGCTGTGAAGAATCTGTCACCTCTGCTTGTTAAGACTGGTCACAATTTTAAGCTAGGGTTAACATTACAGAAATAAAGTAAACTTTAGAAATAATTGGCACAGAGACTGATTGGCAAGACAAGCTCACATGGCAGGCACGTTTGTATGAAACTGCTTCATACAGTTTACAAAAGAAAGGCTCTGCACTGAGCATGTATTGAACTCTGACGAACTCTGCATCTTCAGGTGCAGTGGAACTTCTTTGAACTTGGCATCTGAGTCTTGAATAAGAGCTACCACTAGCAGTTTAATGTAAAATTAACTTTTTTTCTGTGCTATGATTATTTTTCTGATAAAGTTACTTAAATTTATCTTTGCTATTCACTTCAATAACAACACAAATGCAAGATTTCCCCTCTCTCCCACAAACATCTTCTTACAGCTTTTTTCTCACAGGCCCTACTGTGTCCTGACCCGAAGTTCCACCTTTGTCCAGGAAACATTGCAAATCTTTATGCTGGCTAGAGTTAACAGAATGTTTTCAACAAGGATGACTCAACAGAAACTGCCTTATTCATACATATTTTATGCTCTGGAAAGGAGAATAACACAACAAAGCAGCTCAGCTGCTATAAAAAGAGTATGAGGACCTAATTTTCCTGTTTGTTAGTCCAGCTTTATGCCAACAGAATTTCAGTAGTGTATGTGAATAACACCATGGTGAATCAGTCTCTGAGATTATACCCCCCGTGTGCAAATATATTAGCTAGGAGCTATTCTATTTTCAAATCTTTTTATAATCAGGATGCCCAGAACTCTAAGACACAAGATTTGTAATGTTTCCAATTGCCTACACCAACACACACAGACAGACACACACAAATAGAAAAAAAAGCTATAAAGCATGGATAGCACTAAAGCCTTAACCTTCTGAATATGTGATGTTTTGCTTCCTGGTTATGCTTTCCACAGGGTTTTAACCTATATAAAAGAAGTAAGCAGCCACTAAAAACAGAGAACTAGATCTTCAGTTAATGGGAATTATCTGTAAAAGGGAAAGCAGATATTTTTCCTTCTTCTTTTGGCTTTTTTTTTTTTTTGTTTGTTTGGTTTGGGTTTTTTTTGCCTGAAGAACAGCTCATTTTTTTTTGGGAAAAAATTAATAGACTATCTTTCATCCCTATACTGATGGTGATGGGGCAGATGAGGGTAGATAACATGCTTTGCTTTGTAAGTAGAAGCAACATTCCCCTTTCTTTCAAGATATTAATCCTAGTCTTTCATTTACAAATATTTTATAGTAAAAATACTGAACACTATGGGAGCATTAGAAATATTAAATGTACATGTATGCTGTGATAAAAAATTAATTAGTAAGGAAGACATCTGTGCCTGCAGACAGGCACTGATAGGAATCAGCAGCTGGCTCCTACCTGTACCTCTCAGCTGGCACCGATACAGTAAGACTGAGACTAAATGTTAAATGTTTACCTCTTGTTTCTGCTTTCCTTCATTTAACTGGCTTGTTTTCTTTATTGCATGGAAGTAAATGTGTACAGAAGTGGAAGGTTTTTGGTTTTAAATGCAATATTTCCACTTTTTGAGTGGCTATCAGGCACAAGTGACTTACAGAGCAAAGAGTGAGGAACAGTGAACTAGAGAAGACTAAGAAGCTGAAGGGAATGAGGTTTAGTTCTCTTTTGAAATGCATAAGGAGTGCTGGAATTCTGATATCTCATTCTCATGAAAGATTGCAATAGTCACCAGAAATGGTAGGTGCATGGTAGAGCAATCAAGTGAAGCCAAAAAGTGACAACCTTCTTCCCTGGAGTGAATCAAGGATAACAACTAGAAATTATAACAAGTTTTTGATGCCAGTTGTGGAATTTCCAGACACCACCTGGAAAGAAAACCTGACACAGAAAAGCGGGCAGGAGGACAGAAGGAAGGCAAGCATAGCCTAAGCTCTTGTTAAGCTGAATTGGCTTGTAGAGGCTTGCAGTCTATCCATCAGCCAAACACTCCATCGTGCATCTGAATGAGGCAAAATTCTGTAGCCAAACATTTCACTGAGATGCCAAAACCAGCACTTAGCTGAAATGTATCTGCAGAGGTTTTTGTTTTTCTAGTTGCATTCCAGAGTTGCAGTCCAGCTGCTCTTAAGTAAACTGGGTGCATTGCCACATAAAAGTGGTTATAAGGTAGTATTTTGAAGGCAATCAGAAGAATGGTACCTCTATGAATTTTCAAATGTGAAATTTAAGATACAGCGATTTTTAGCTGGCCTGAAAATGACAAGAAATGGAAATACTTTCATCAATCAGGCTTAAATGCACATAAAAATTATTTATGATATGTTTACCAACAGATAAATTTTCCTGTGGTGAAACACAGAATTTGTTGAATAGGTAAACCTTGCTTTAGCATCAGAGTGGAAATATATTTTGGACTGCATCTGGTCCTTGAATCAATTCAATCATGCAAATAAAAAAAAAAAAAAATTGGTTTTGGAAAAGCAATCAGTTATCTGTTCTGTGACAGAAAAAAAGTATTGCCACAATATTTAACAACATCTTGCATAAGAAACCTTTAATTGTAACAGAGTGAAATAATTGCCATTAAACACAGGAGTTTATGTCACTGTCTAAGCAAATCTGCCAGAACTTGTAAAAACACATGCATTTGGGAAGCACAGGGTCAAAAAAACCCTCCCTGCCTGAATTCTCATTACAGCCCACTGCTCCCCCTTACTGCTATTAGCCTTTCATAATGTAAAACATTTCTTCATTTCCAACAGATAATACTTTCAGTCAAAAGGTAATTTTTGAAGTCTATTACTTGCGTTCTTAGTGAAGAGTACAATGTAGCATTTTGTTCTAATATGCCATTGAAATTGTTTGAGTAGACACACCATGGAATCAGATAGAAAATGTCAAAATGGTTTCCATTAACTATGCACATTTGCACTGCTTCAGTTAATGGGCATGTTTTTGTTCTTCTCCTTCATCTTTGCATCTATAAGATGAAATGATTCAGTTAATGTAACTGAAAAGTACATTGAAAAGGTAGAGCAAATTACAAAAGCATCAAACCACAATTCCACCCACGTACTTTATTTTATAATGAAGTTTAATAATGACTAAAATTGTCTTCAGATTTAAACATCAGTCATTTCTGCGATTGTGGTTAATGTGAAAAATCTCACCCACAGTAATGTTTTAGGAAAACACAGTAGAAATAGTACATTTTATTTTATACTGAGATGTCATAATGAAATCTTAACTAGATATCATTGAAATATATAGTATGTTAAAAGTAATTTCCCACTACGGGCAAGACTGAAACAGGGACTATGTCCCATCAGCATGATAACAGGTAGGGAAAGTTCTTTTTATATTATAAAACCTCTATTGTGCTTCACCACCATTATGGCGAGAGAGTCTTTGATACCCAGTATCATCTAAAATACTGTTATAATATCTAAATGACTTGTTTTGTACTGATAGCATCATAAAATAGAGAGTGTTTTATGAGGGTGAACATCAATGAGAATATTATTTTCTCGGGAGGACACTAAATGGGTTCATCTTCATTTTGAGCACAGAAGTCTCTTGCAGCACTAAGATATTTTTGAATGGTCCTCTTTCCTACCCTTGCCTTGCAGGGCTGTGATACGCCACCAAATCCTTAGCCCCTGAGAGAGCCGTGTTTAGGAGCAGGACCCCTAGGAAGGTCCTCGGGTTGCCTCCTACACCCGGGCGAGTGTTTGAGCAGCACCAGCTGGCTTCATGAGCACGTTGGTTCCTGCCACAAAGAACAAAACAGAGGAGGAGACATGTTCTCACACAGCTCTGTGCCCGTTTCAGAGAGGCCTAAACATTGTCCTTCCCTGGCTGAATGAATTTTTAGACGTTGAAATTTAATTTGGGTCAAAGTTGGATTAACTGCCATGGAAACTGTATTTAAGCCACTCTTAA